>JANZXV010000003.1:7416040-7430735 GCA_027576455.1 Erythroxylum roigii
ATAAAATAAAAATTTATATATTTATTAGTCACCGGTTTAATTGAATCTTGAATCAGTTACTTTTTGGATTAGTTTCTTATCCGTTGATTAGACTCTTTTATTTCGTTTTGGTGCTCAAACAATTCTGCGCCTCACGTGCATCGAGGAAGATCCTAACAAGATCCTTTGTCACGTGAGCCCATGTGGTGGGACCACGCTCTCCTCTAAACAGTAAACACCCAACTTGTTCACTGTTCAAACGGAGCATACAAAAGACACAAGAGATTGTAAGGATCTGCTAGTGCCTACATGAGTGGACCCCACCCGTACTGGCGGCTGAGTGTCCGTGTGATCCGTATCCGGACACGTGTACAGTGATGTAGCCATCACACCATGGGCTGGGACAAAGGAGAAAAGTGAAAGTGACACATCATATGTACGTGGATTTGCGTGGCGTTCTACTTTCAACGCCGTTGAGATTCTGTCGGTGACCACTTCGTTTTCCATAAAATAGAATGTTGTGCAAAATAATAATATACTTTTATAATAATAATAATGGTCACTATCATTTGGCATTAATTGCGTGATTGATGTGAAGATCTTGTCCTAAATGTGGTCTTTACAATTATTTGGAGTGAAAATATCCTCCCACGTGCTCTTTTTATTTCTTTTTCACTCAAATTGGAATAGAATGTGGACCAATTTCTCCCAAATCTTCGTTTCATGAGTACTCGAGCATGGAGCTGCGTTTCCAATTAATCTCATGAAATGTTCAAATAATAATTACATAAGAGTTATATTTGGAAATTAGCACAGGCTGTGTTTGAAATAGGACAGAAGACAAACATTTTTCAATAACATTTTTGGTGCTATTCCTCACTCATTCCCTGATAAAGGCTGACTAAATGATAATAACGGACAAAGGGAAATTTCAGATGGCATCAAATAATAGGTTTTTCCACCCATAATGAGTTAAATAACCCTCCACAGTCCACCCACTGCAGATGATCTTACCAAATGGACGAATGGCAACTTAAGTGTGTTCTGGGATACTGAAATCCTCAAGGCAAACTCAATCTGAAAAAAGGTCAGATTCCTGTAAGATTTTAAAAAAAATTTTCGGGTATAATATGAATATTTATATTCTACAATAGCAACAGTTTGTTCCACGTTCTATTTGCTACAGACAAACACGAGTTTTTGGAGGATTACTGTTTCTGCTAGTGCTTCTACCTAAGAGCACTAGCTGGCACTGTGCTGTAAGAAAGAGACTAGACTAGGCACAGCAATTTGCAGCTTGCTCCTTCTACTTCAGGATCCAGCTAATGGAGGGGTTTTTTTTTTTTTTTAATATACAGGGAAAACGGAGCAAACGAGTCACAACCCACTATAGCTAAGCAACTTCTTTATTTAAAACTGCAGCGAAAAGTCAATTTCGACGGCCAACAACCTTATTAAATACTACACAAAGGGGGAGTGGTCCACTTTATGAATCTGCTTTGTCCATTTCCATTTCTGATTACTTATCCCCGGTTGGTGAGGAAGTACAACTAAACATCATTCCTAGGAGGACTTCTACGCTGCATTCATTAATCATTATTAAGGTTTAAGAACAAGGATCTAGGATCTATATCTCGGTTCGTCGTCTAGAAGAATATTCAATATATAAACAGGTGTCATCCATGTCCATGCTTTTACAAGCGAGCACAGGTCAAGTTCGTTATGTCCTGACCTAAGTTTTGGCCTATTACGTTCTGTTCTTGCAGTGAAAATGAAGTTGGAATTCTGCCGCAGAAAAATGCTACTGTGTTAAACTTTTATGTACAGTGCACATACACTGAAAATTGCGGGAAAGAGACACTTACAAACATTAAGTTCCATTGCGATTTTGAGGCCTGAACTAAGATCAACAAATGGATTGACCTGAAGCTATCATGAACTTAGTGAGAAACTGTGACAAACTAAACCACCATTTACAGATTCTTGCAGGGCCTAACTTAGACTTGAGAACTATTTGGAATGCTGCTCAGGAACATGACTTTATTAACCCCAAGTTATAAAGAAATTTCTCCGACCTAGACCGAAAGAGATCACCCAAAGAGAACCTCCCACGTTCCTGAGGTGGAAACTTTGAACACTCATCATCTTTCACTCGCAACACTGTGATGCCAATTTCTTTCCTAACTGCTTCGATTGTTTCAGTTTTCACAGGACATCCTGATGCATCAGTCACATAGAAAACATTCACAGCTTGACAACCTTTGGTGCTTACTTCAGCTCGAGTGACTGAAAGACCATTTTCCCTGAATATGCGAGTCACATCAGATAGAAGGCCAACCCTGTCCTCGCTACAAAGTTCCAGCTTTATACCCTGGAATAAAGCAGTTTACAATTAGCCATTCCTGAACTGGATCAAAGAATAGGGTTGAAATTAAACTATGCTCGCGCTTCTACCTCTGAACTTCTCCTTCTGATGGCAGCCTCCAAGCAGTTGATTACCCTCTGTCTCTCGGCTTCAGAACTAATCGGTGATCCGTCAATATGCCTGATATAATATTCCTATTGACCAACCAAGAAGTAAGATCCTAGTTAAGAATAGTTAAAATACATTTCTTTTCTCAAGTCAAAGATTAAAAAAAGGATCTTCAAAGAAAAATGCTAGTTTGAATAGAGAACCTGATAAGCCTCTGGTCCTTCAGCTATGATTGTTGCATGAGACACTACGTATTTCATATCTGTTAAGGTACAAACTGTATCAAAGAGTAGCTTAGGGCGATCTGGGCACCTCAAGTTCACAACAGTATAACCTTTATCCAAACATCTTTCCACCGTGACAAGAGGTGTTTGCCGATCACTTGCTGACCCAAAACCCTCGCATTCCACATCATAGTCGCGATCAGCATACATCATCTGATGCAACCTCCTATCCTTATGAGTTGAAACCACAGAAACAGCTGTATTGGCACTTCGTTTATCTCTGTCTCCCTTCAGAACATACAGGAGAAGCCGTTTGATCTTACCAAGCCGATCTGGATCATCTATCGGCAATCCAGTTGACTCATCTGTTATGTAAACCACAGATGCCATTCTTGAATTGTGGGTCCAGACTCCTGCAGCCACTACATTACACTTGAGGTCAGCAAGAACAGCAAATACTTCAGAAAGCAGGCCTGGTCGATCTCTTCCAGTCAGTTCAATTGTTGTGTTTTCAGCATCAGCTTGGACACCAACAGACCGTCTCAAAGACCGGAAGCTAAGTGCTCCTGGTCCCAGAGACTGCAACAAATAAATTGTCTCATCAGCAAGAATTGAAGAATAATTGTTTCAACTGTTTGCTACTACTTTCTATAACAAAGACAAAAAATCAAGGGCTGCGTCTCGCCTATCTTGTCATTACTTTATCTACTCATTTCTTGCGTCGTATTGAGATGTGGAGTAATACCCTTATATAGACATTTTCCTCCACTATTTTCGTGTTAACTGGCATTCTGAAACATTTTCACTTCGAACAACTTTCTTTTTTCCTTTCTAAATCTTTCTTAAAGATGAAAATGTGTAATTTTAGTCCATAATCTGTGTCCAGAAGCTCGTCTTAAGCCTGAAATTCTTCTCTACATGCAAAGACAAACGCAAAAGGAAGGACAAATCTTTAAGAGCCAGAAAAGTACTCAACAGAGCCAGAACTATTAGAGGAGAAGAGATTTTCACATTTTAAGTTTGTTTTCTGTGGCCCTTGGCATTTTCTACACGTTTCCTGCTTAACTATTTAGAGGAGAAGAAAGTCGCAGACCTACCTGCTGAATTCTTTCAGACACATCGTCCTCAGATAGCTTATTCCCGTTCTGATCTGTAACGTGAAACACTGCGGACACCAATTGAGAACAGGAACGTCAACCTTAAAGCAGAGAATTGAAGAACCTTAAATTGAAATCCAAGACAAAGAAACCAAAAGCTAACCATCCATGAACCACTCCCCATCAGAAGAAATGTAAGCTCGTCTAATTATAAGATCCATATCTGTCAAAACTTGGACCACCTCTAGTAAACTACCATGCTTATTAGCACTGTCAACCTGAAAATTTGCGTCAGGATCAAACCAGTTAATCACGAAACTCGTGAATTCTTTTCGAAATGATCCTAAACGTCTAAATTATTTCAAATATGAAACACCTTAATCAAAGTGGCTGTCCTGCTCGAAGCGTTATCAACAGTAACCCTGCATAATCAACGTCAACAATAACAAACATCAAGTTCCACTGTTTTCAGTTAAAGAATCGAAATTTCAAGAAAGTGAAAGTACCCCACCTAAAATTCAACACGAAAAACGACCAAAGAGCAACATTAAACAAAATCCCAATTAAGGGGGGGAAAGAAAAAGGGAGGAAGAACCTACAAACATGAATAATACCTTGGAGGGTTCATTCGAGTCACGAGCTTCTCAAATTCATCATCCACTTGGAAAGAAGAGGACCAGTAATCCATTTGTAGAAAGGAAAAAAAAAATTACGGGGCCAAAGCTGTTCAGGCGCAGAAAATGAGCTAGACTCTGTTTATCTTCAACCAAAATGGTCTCTTTGGTATAAAAATATGAACTTTCTGGCACTTTGTGTGAAAACAAACTTTAGAGACTGAGTTGGGGTTGTGGTTATGTGTGTCTTTGTTGGTTGGTGGTAGCCAGTGGTGGTGGCTCTTGAGCTGGACGAAGAGTTTTGGAGGGGAGGGACACCAACACCACATTAAAATTAAGGATTGCACTCGCCAAATATCTCAAAGACAATTATTATAAATCTGATATATACTGGACAAACTTGGAGAAAAGAAAAATAGAAAAAGAGAGAGCATCGGACGGGGCTCTCTCTCTCTCTCATCCTAGCTTGACATGGACCCACGATTCTCCTCTCCAAGCATTTAGTGTGTTTTGTTTTAATTATTATTTTGTGTTTTTTGTGCCTCACAGCAGCATCATGCAGGCTAGGCGGGCTGCTCTTTCGTGTGTGTTTTCCCTTCTCCGTATGTGTTTATAACAACTTTTTAGCTGCTTTGCATAACCCTTTACACGCTCTTGCAGGACACAGGGCCTCCCTTATTTTCCTTGTCTTGTCTTTTGGCATCCTCTCTTCATTTCTGCTAAGTCAGTCACCGGTTAACCTGTGAATCAAACAAAACTCTTTTATGTGTCATCCAAAGTTCTAAATTGTGGTTCACACTTATAGTCATGACTGTAATACACTTATGGTGGTGAAATTTCTCATCATAAAGCCTCATGATTGTATTTTTATTATTTATAATTATTTTGTGTTGATTCAAGCAGACATTCAATATAAACATTTCAAATATGTTTTCCTTCTTGTGGTTTTTATGTTTCTTTTCCTTTTATAAATGCAACTTTACATAGCTCAAAAGCTAAAGTAGCTGAAACCTATAAAGATAGGCTAAGATAGAAGGCAAACTCTTGACTACAAATCTTCCTCCCTAAAATAATACAAGTGAAATTGTTGCAGAGACTTTGTTGTGCTTTTTCTAGGCGTCGAGAATCCAATTTTATCATTTTGATATCTTAGTTGGATTTTGTTGGGGCTTTTCTGCACTCTCTTCATTTTGAGAGTAAAAAGGAATTGTCTTTATATCTGTCATTTACTTTCCTTATCTAGCAGGATTTGGCTATGATGTAGGGACCCTTCGTCTCTCTATCACTCTCTACAATATCTATCACAATCTCATAATAAGATTTATTTGGCTGCTTCCAGATATCAGTATAAAGTTACAACCCACTTGTCTCATTTCTTTTTAAGTTGCAACTTCATAAATAGACTATCTATAAAGTATTTTGCAGGAAAATAAGCACGAAGAAGTAAGATAGAGAAGAGCATACGTAAGTCTGGCGTAGGAGATAAACAAGGGAACACTTTGTAGTAAGAAGTAATTTGCTGTGATACAACGTAACCTGGAGTTAACCTTCGCTATTTGGATCAAATTTATCTATTCTTACAGTAATTGGAGTGGTGGTTGGTTATATTTTAATTTTCTCAGAGCCTGACTTGATCAGATGATCCTAACCAACCTTCCCACATCCCTGTGAGTGCACAATGTTGTTGGTGCTAGTCAAGCTTGAGAACATGACCATGGACATGAATACAAAGTGACGTAGGATGGGCGTAGGGCAGAAAAAAGAAGAAGAAGAAAAAGCAAGTGAAGCAAAGCATGGAAGAGTGATCAAGAGTTACCAATACAATAAATGCCACTTTGCCACAGGCACAAGTGGTGGCACATGATGGCCACATGGAGAGCTGTAGAGATAAAAGAGTTTCGGTTTTGTGTGGTTCGGTTGTCTAGGCATTTCGGGCAGTACCACATGCAACTTGAATGAACTAAATAAGTTAGGAGTTATGGCAAATTTCCTTTCCTTCCATATATGCATAGTTCTTGTTGATCTTTGGAGAGATGCATATTTGCTCAGATCAAGTGCCGGTGGTGGTGCCTTCTTCTTATGCACTCACACTAAGGCTTGGTCGTTAGTTTCCTTGGTAAAGTAGGTGGAATCACTCAGATTTCCTCCATTGTTTTCCAATGAAACAGGCATGACATTGCATTAATTTAAAACAAATGAATTTAGATTTCACTATTGAGTTCCTCATCATTAAGCGGTAAGTAAGGACCAAAGAAATGGGAGGAGCTATAGAGAGGATGAGCCTCAAATGCCAAACAATTACAATTGCATATATTTTGTCTATGTCAAGAGCACCACGAGGGGACAGGACGACCGTACCTGTAGAAAGCATCAGAGGCCCACCTGTTTTGGCAAGTGAAGACATGTGATTTGGGCTTCTTTTAAAACACATGATTTAAAAGAGCACGGGTCACCCTTCTTCACATGCAAAATTCCATGATAGACTATTGGTTGTTGGTGACACCTCCAACAGTAAAACTATCAGTAAGTATTGTCTTTGTTTTAATTTAGCAGCATGATGTGTTCAAATCGGCAAGCAAGCTATAGTTTGATTACAGATTTCTAAATAATTTGCCTATTGTCCAACATTGACCTATTAAGTGACTTTTCAATGTCACGGATGATTCACATGTCCTGTAAACAGTTCAAGTTAAGGAGTTTGGAGAAGCAGAAGCTGTGCTTTGAGCCTGTACATGAAAATGTTTACAATATGCGTTTCTAAACAAGAAAGGAGAAACTGGACGACCCAAATGACTCAGATGGACTCCAATCATGTTCTGAACAAGTAGTCCAGGTAGATTAGGGCCCGTTAGATAGCTGCTTCATCACATGTTTTTCCATTGAAGCTTTTGATATAGGACGTTGAAGAGTGCCTTAAAACACAATATAACGTAATAAATTGGGCTTACAACTTGTATGGAAAGCTGAAAGCAACTTCCTGTTATCACAATCCGCCAGACTCTTACGTCAAAGGGTTATATATGTATGGGACTATTGAAAGTGCGAGTCGTCATCCTTAATGGGATGCTTCCAAACTGTCTTTGCTGTGTGGTCCATAGCCCACATATTCCAAGCGGTTCAACTGTTCATATCCCTACTCCCTTTTTCTTTAAGGAATACCTTAAAACTGGCTATAGCACTACAGGTTGTCGGTTGTGAGCTCTATAAACAAGTGAAACTATATAAACCAAACATATACATATCGGCTTAAGCCCATATGCAGATGAGGGTTTGATGCATATGCAGACACAAGTAGTCTATTCATTTCCCTCGGGGTTTGGCACTTGTTGCTGTTGCCTTGTGCTGGTATTCCACTGATATTAAAGTCGTAACTAGCTAGAGCTTCAAATCAAGACTTTGATTCTTTATCACAGTCTTGGATTGCTGAATATTAAGAAGGAATTAAAGTGAGCCTTACAGCTGTATTGAAACTTGTTAAATATAAGTGTGCGCGCGAATCATCTCTTTACAGGGAGATATGAACGCCTTGCCTTCCATTAAATAATATGTTCACTGTCAATGAGACTAATGAGAATAATGACCTGCCATTTACGTCAACTACAAAACGACGCTCCATTTTTTACCTTATTGTTTGCTTTATCTGATGGAACCAACCAATGATTTCTTTACACCGTGATTTATATGTCCTCAACTAGTATCTAAACATTTGTGTGTTTCTTTCTGCTAAGATGATCTGGCTCAAGACTGCGTGTTAAACAAAAGTTTCAATATCCTTGTGCTAAATATTTTGCATCCCCCATAAAGATTTCGATGAACCAACAAAACTAAAAGAACTCCCATCATATCCTTGTGGTAAATATTTGATTGAAAAAAAGGTATTGCTACTAATGTTCACACCTATGGAGCTTTGATTGATGATACTTACAAGGCCGGGAAACGGGAAGATAAGTGTTGGGAAATTAACCATGGTCAAATCACGAGGGGAGTAAAAAATAATTTTCAAAATTTTCCCAATTTAATCTCTTTAATTAAATAATTTGAAAAACACAAATTGTAAATAAAAGTTGAAATGCACCTAATTCGAATTTCTATAGAAGTTTTCTTCTTAATTAGACTATCAAATGTAAGTTGTTCGAGTGTTTCACTTTTATCGGTATTCACAGATAACAGAAAAGGAACCCAAATAATTTGAGAAGAAAAAATAGGAGTGTTAGATCTATAATGTCTTTTTCTCTTATTTATAAAAATAGCATAAGATTTCTTTCCAACTTAATTTTAATTCTAATTATAATTGTAATAAAATCAAATATCTCATATTTATTTTTTAAAATTTCTTAAATCTCATAATTAAGTTCAACTTAATTCAAAATAAATTTTCTTTTAAAGTGCTCTTTTTGTGTAAATCGTTATGTTTTTAATATGTTGAGAATAGTCGTATAGGGTAGGAAATCCTCAAGTATGGTTTTAAGGAAAGGAAATGGCGCACCTATTCCTATTCAAATACTACTTACTTACTTATCTTAGAATAGATCATAAATAGCATCAAAATATAATAATTCTCATATGAGAAATCTCGGTAATTTTAAGTTTAAGGATCAATTATAAAACTATTATAAAGAGCAAATCTATAACACACAAATAATATTCCATTTTGAATCCTCGTAATCAAGCTAGTTCAGTGAACTTATTTTTTAATAAGTACTTATATGTTTGTTCAATTATCTCAACTTTGAAATTAATTACTTTATTCATAAGAAAGAAATATAACGTATGCTAATTTTACCATTTCACTAATATCTCATCTTGATGAAGCTATAACTAAGAACAATTTAGGAATAATACATAAATATAAATTGAATATCACAATTATAATCTTATTATAATTTCAATGACATAATAATTATTCTAGAGTTTTTTACCTTTCACATTAAAACATGAAATATGATTAACAAAAATATGTAAAGATAAAATTAATGTGCCTTTGTTAATTAAAATAATAGTGTCATACTTTAAATTGCAACCAATTGAGTGGTTGTAAAGGTACAAACTAACAGTAAGAAGATTCTAGTAATGAATATAGTCACTTACACAACAATGATATTGGGATTGTCTACAGAAAGAAGATCATCAGAAGCACTTACTTTTGTACGAGGAAATGAAGAGAGCTAGCCTTATACTTAATAAAAAGTAGATATTGCACTTAGTGGACACCCTTTGCAGAGCTTTAACTATAGTTAGACATTTGAAAGGATATTCACCATTTTACACTTCAGTTAGGGTTTTTTTTTAGTTAAGGAAACCTTTGAAGCATTAAGAAATAAAATTATATTTTGGTATTTATTACTCTTCATCATATAGTTGGTATTGTTATGGCCCTTCTGATAGATGAAATAATGAATTTGTAGGATAATATTGTCTAGTTTTCTTAACACTTATCTCCACTCCCAAGATATACAAACTTTTAAAAGTTCAATCAAACCAGTTGGGAGAGTTGTAATGTTTCCTTCTCTTTCTTCTTTAGATTTTAACCTAAAAGCCTTTAAACTCCTTTTTATTTACTACATATTGGTTTTGTAACAGTCTAATACTAATAGGACCTTTAAACTTCAAGATTTTTTCTCATCAATTTGATGTTCGGTCCAATTTTTAAAATATTAATACTTTTAGTTGATAAGTTATACCTATTCTTTATGAATAGTTAGTATATTTATGATTTTGTGGATCACGACTTAAATTTTATAGAATTTCAAATTTTTTTAATTTTCTATTTATTCCAAGTATTATAAATATAAAGGATGATTGATAAATAAAGATGTAAAATTATTTTATTGCATTATGTATCTTTTTTTTTCATTTTAAACTTGGTATGTTCTTCTTCTTTCAATTTTGATTATGCTTTTCATCTCTCAAAACTACAATGTGGTATTACAGCCCTTTATTTAAGGAATATGTGAAATATAAATTAAAGTCAAATTTTCACAAACTCCTCCTCCTATCTTTGATGGAGAAAACTATCAACTTTGGGTAGTGGAATGAAGACCTACTTAAAGGCTTTAGATCTTTGGGAAGCCTATAAAAGAGGAATATGAAGTTCCTCTGATATGGAAAAATCCTACAATGTCCAAATCAAAAGTTACAAGTAAAGAAAAACTAATAATTAAAAGGCGAAAACATGTCTATTTGTTGCTATTTCAATAACCATTTTCATAAAAATCATATCTCTCAAAATAAAAAAAAGGTTTGGGATTATCTAAAGGAAAATATAAAGAAGGTGAAAGCATACAAAGCATGTAGATGCTAATTTTAATAAGGAAATTTAAGTTGGAAAAGATGAAAGAGTTTGGGATAATCAAAAAATATATAGATAGAATGTTTGGCATTGTCAAAAGGTAAGGTTACTTGGATTAAACTTACCGATTCTATAATTATAAAGAAAATTCTAGGAATGATGCCTGCAAGATATGAAGCAGCTATAAGTACCTTGGAGAACACAAAGGATATGTTTAAGATCACCTTGGCAGAGCTATTAATTGCTTATAAATCTAAGAACAATAGAAAGTTATGAGTTAAAATAGTATGGTTAAAGTAATCTTACTAGCCAAGCATTAGCAAGTTTGAAAGAACAAGAAGAAACATTGCAGGAAAAATTAGGAGTTATATAGAACAAACCTTGCAAATAAATAGATCCAAAGAAAGGTTAGAAACTCAAAGAGAAATTATCCACCTTCTCTACACTACAATAAAATAAGTCATCCACCATTCAAATGCTAAAAGAGACCAAATGCAAAGGGCAGTAAATGCTATTAGCTTGGATATGAAGTTATTATTTATAAAAGCAATTTTCAAATGTATAAAGCAAATGCCCGAGTTATCAATCAAGATAAAGAAGAACAAACTTTTAAGGAGACATGTTTTTCAACCCTGAAAATTTTACAATGTTACCTTATTGATAATGGTTATAGAAACTACAAACCTTATGACAAAATTAGCAAAATTCTCTTCAAGGATTTAAAAGTTGAATCATAAAGGTCAGAATAAGGAATGACGACTATATTCTTGCAGAAGGAAAGGAATCATCATGACTAAGATAAGTTTAAAATAATTTCATATATTTTTTATGTACTTAATTTTGATCAAAACTTGTTGAGTATGGATTAACTAATAAAATAAGGATTCAAAGTGTCCTTTAAAGATTAACATTACATTATCTATATTATTATTGATTAGGAGATTTTAAGGTTAAAATGAGATAAAAGCTTCTCGTTTGATTCAACAGAGGAGGACTAAACAATTTATTACAATGAAGTTAGCATTAAATTTTTTTTGATTTAGTACCATAAAAATTTGGCATAAGAGACTTGATCATTTCCATCTTCAAGAAATGATGAAAATAGAGAAGATCATGACAAGAGGTTTACTAATGCTTGTTAATCATTTGCTAAATTGTAATGCTTTTCAATTTGATAAACAAATGGGATGTTATTTCCTAAATCGACTTAGAAAGCCTCTTGAAAGTTGCAACTAAATCACAAAGTTATGATAAGACCTCAAAAAAATCCCATCATTATAAGGTAGCCTATACTATATTTTTATTGAGTATTTTATAAGAAGTTTTGAACTTTTCTTAAAATTCAAGTTATTAGAAGTGGATATAGTATTTTTAAAAGTTCAAGAAAATAGTGAAAAATTAAAGTGGATGCAAGATTCAATTTCTAAGGCCTGAAAATAGAAAGGAGTATACCTTAATAGATTTAATTTAATTTGCAAAGAATTTGAAATTAAACATTAGCTGATACTTTGAAATAAAATAGAGTTGGAAAAAAAAATCGATAGTGAAGATGGCCATATGAATGTTGCATTAGGAGATGCCTAAAAATCTTAAATAGAGGCAACTAACATAAAATTGTTTCCGTAAGTTTAACTTCCACCCAAGCCTTTAGAAGATAAAACTTCATTTGAGACTTGAAATGGGTGTAAACTTCACTAAACTTTCTTAAAGTATTTGCCGCTGTATATTTTTTTATTTTTCATAAGTTAAGAGTGACAAACTTGATAAGAATCTATCGGTTGTAGTTTAGTTTCAAAAGGCTACAAAGTGTATCATCCGTAAATAGAAAAATGACCCTGACTAAAGTTATACAATTTAACAAGGACTAGCAATAAGACAAGTGAATCCTCACAAGATCTAAAAGATAACTTTCTTGAAAAGTAAATAACATATCAATGGAAAAATAAGTTAGAAGATGATCCTCTAATTAAAGTTACAAAGCCACTTTTATATATCTATTAGAGATGTGATATGGCAATATACAAACTTACTATCTATAAAGAAGAATTTAAAAACTTGAAACAAAAGAAAGAAATAAAGAAGGAGATGTTCATGGTTTAGAAAAATAAAATCAGAGATTTGGTTGACAAACCTAAAGATAGAAAAGTCATTGGAGTGAAATAGGTGTTCAAAATAAAGCCTAATGCGAATTATTTCATCAATAAATAAAAGGACAGTCTTATAATTAAAGGGTATGTACAAATTAAGTTGTTGATATTCTAATGCTTTTGCTTATGTTGTTAGATTAGACATAATTAGATTACAACTAGAAATGAAAACATAAAAGCTTGAGAAATATTTCAGTCAACTGTCAAATTAGCCTTTTTAAATGATGCATTACGAGAAAAATATATATATGGATCAACCAAAGAGATTTGCGAGACAAGGTAAAGAAGATAAAGTTTACCTATTAAAAAAGACTCTCTATAGCCTAAAACAAGCGCTAATAACCTAGTATAATAAGATAAATGATTTTTAAAAAAACCTAAGCCTCTTTTTTAATGAATAAAGTCTAAGCTTTGTAAAAAGTTTATTTGAGTACCGTCTTGGTGTGAAACACAAGAGCAATGACTTTCTCATAATAAGCACTTATGTTAATGATCTTTTGGGTGACTAAAAATAATACAAAGCTAGTTAAGGAGTTCAACCAAGAAATCATGCAAATTTTTTAATTGACAGATCTTTTTCTTATGATATATTTTTTGAAATAAAAATTAAATAAAGTATTCATTTGCCAAAATAATAACACAAAAAATGCTTAAAAAATTTATATGGAGGAGTGCAAAATAATAAGCACACTAATGAATTAACAACAGAAATTGAGATAGGAAGATGATGTTGGTAGAATTGATGAAGGTCATTATAAAAGCTTGATTAGATGCCTAACGAGTCTCTTATCTTGATTATTGCACTATGCTAGTGGAATTCATTTAAGAGTCGCAAAAAGAATGTTATGGTATATCAAAAGTATTGTTGATTATGGTTTCTAGTTTTAAAAGTATTGAAATTTCAAGTTGTATGAATCCTTGGATAGTGACTAAATTAGATTCATTGATGAATTGAAGAGAATTTCAGGATATTGTTTCAACCTAAGTACAAGAGTTCTCTCATGTTGCACAAATAAGTAAGAGATTATAACACAATCCGCTATAAAGACATAATTTATAACAACAACAACAATAATAATAAATCAAGTTTTATGATTAATGGAAGGTTTTATATGATTTATATATAAAGAAGAAAGATAACACATAAATTTTGTCGAAAATTAGGCAACAATTACAATTTCAAACAATCTAATATCTCATGAGAAGACTAAAAATTTCAACATCACACTACTTTTTCAAGGAGGTGTAATATAATAGAAAAGTAACTTTAATTTATTACAAGTTTAAATATCAATCCATAGACTTATTCACAAAACCACATATAGTTAACAAATTCGACTTTTTAAAGTAGACAATTGGAATTTTCAGTTTTTAAAGTACAAAAAAATGTTAAATATTTGTTTTAAGAATGCACACGATCTTTTTATTTTTATTTCTTCATAAATTTAAATAAATATTTCAAATAAATAAACTATATTTTTAAGAAACAATTAGGCTAATTGTGACTTTTTGCATCATAGTTTGAATTATTAGAATTTTGGAGATTTGCTAATTTTCTATTTATTGGAAGTATTATAAATGTAAAGAATAGCTAATAAATAAAGGTGTATGATTCTTTTACTATGTATTCCTTAGCTTTCTTCTCTCTAAACTTGGTAATTTTCTTCTTATTTCAATTTTGATTCACTGTTTTTTGGTCTCTCAAACCTACACTTTCTACTTATAATGTTTGTATTGTTCGATAAGAAAAAAGTTCTTGATGTCGGTAGCCAATCCTTACGATTGCAAATAGGCTTAAGAATTTAAGGAAAGAGAGTAACCTCAAATTGGCATGGACAACGCCTAATCAGCGATGGCTCTCCAAAGACGAAA
>JANZXV010000003.1:7430835-7442453 GCA_027576455.1 Erythroxylum roigii
TAAGAATAACGGAAGGATCAGAAAGGATATTAATCACTTCAAGGGAGTCAACTTCGACTATGACCCGACGGTACCCCTTCGCCCAGGTCAAATTGAGCCCCGCGTACACTCCCCACAGCTCCGCCTCCAGAGGCGAACCCCCGCCAAGACACTGTTGGAACCCTCCACACCAGTTCCCATGACAATCCCGGATTAACCCGCCAGTGTAGGTCATAGGGGATCTGTACTTAACGGCTCCGTCCGTGTTAACCTTAACCCAACCCGCAGAAGGTTTGGACCAGCGCACCAAGGAGCCCACGGGAAGGCCCGGGGTGGGGAAAACGCGGGTCTCCATCATCCGAGCCCTAGCAATCGACTCCACATACTCGAGAACAATACGGGCCCCTGTCATCGGCCAAGTAAACCCCGTCTTGAAAATACTTTTATTCCGCATTGCCAAAGAAACCAGCAGGTGACGCCATAGATAGAGGCCCACGCGGCCTGATGCACCTGGTCCTGCTTAGTAAGGTTATCCTGGAGCCACGTCGCCTCATCCTGCCGAAAGAATTGGGCGGTGATCACCTCATGGGGGAACTGACGCCACAAGTCGGCAACTCTCGAACAGTCCCGTAGCACATGCACAGTTGACTCAACCTGCCCATAAATCGGGCAACGATCGTCCACGGCGATATGCCGCCACACGCGGTGTTGATTGGTCAGCAACCTCCCTTTAGCCACAAGCCAAAGGAACGAGCGAATCCGTTGGGGACCAGGCCACTTCCAAATAACCTCCTAGAGCTTGGGGGGAGAAGCCCGAGACTGCCCGGCAATCAAGTCATACGCGGAAGCTACCGTGAAACGGCAATGCACGGTCGGGGCCCACACCACCGTATCAAACCCGAGGGCGTTCTGTTCAGGGCAATAGTGGGCAAGCTCCAGGCACACCTCCGTAGGCAAAAAATGTTGAAAAGTCGTCCACCGCCACCGTCCCCGGGGGTCCGTAAGGTGCGCGACAGTGGCAGAAAGAAGACTGTCAGGAATAGGTGAGATGGCTACCCGATGGAGAGGGCCCCAGTCAGCCAACCAATTATCGAGCCAAAAGAGGATACGACCCCCATTTCCCAGCTCCCATTTGAGGCCTTGACGAACGACCGGCCAGAACGCAGAGATACCCTTCCATAACACAGAAGCCTCGGAATCGGGTCAAGGTAAGAGGAATCGGAGAATCCTCAAACCTACACTTTCTACTTATAATGTTTGTATTGTTCGATAAGAAAAAAATTCTTGATGTCGGTAGCCAATCCTTACAATTGCAAATAGGCTCAAGAATTTAAGGAAAGAGAGTAACCTCAAATTGGCATGGACAACGCCTAATCAGCGATGGCTCTCCAAAGACGAAACATCTTACAAACTCTTGTTCCTGATCAGCTTCTGGATGGCTGCATTAATGATGTTGTGGCTACTTCATTATAACTACCATTTCAATTAAGGAAAGAACTTATCAAGTGGGGTCTAAACGAGCTACGAAGTTTCGTTGTTTAGCCTTCTCCTGAAAATGCAGCTCTTGCCATTTGTGTAAGCGTGATATGCATGCTGATAACGGGAAAGAGAAGTAAAACTAGAGACTTAAAAATGTGGTACTGACAAGTGCAGAGCCAGAAATATGAATATATTTGCCTGCTTGGAAAATTTTTCTTGTTTGAAGATGTTTAAGCATTCTATTGGTCGAATTTTAGTGTCTGAAACTCTGACATGTAACGTAAAGAGCATGTAGAAAGTAATAACCAATCGCGCACCAAATTCGAGTCGCTGACTTGCAGGAATTTGTTCGAAGCTATTGCAGCAAACAATGGCAGATAACTAAGAAGAAGAGCTCATGCATGCGAACCTGAAAAACATATGCATGTACCCAAAAGGGTCACTGAAGAAACACCGCGAACATAGTTTTATATTTGAAGGGCGATTGCTGCTTTCGCTCAAAGTGGAAGCAGGTCGCGTGGTAGCTATTTCTAGATGTTCTTGTAGAAGAGAGGCCACGGTGACTTGAAAGGACACAATTCATGATACAGCAGGCAAGCTTTTTAGGAAGTTGTGTATATGGTTAACCAAACACTTGGGTACCAAGAATTCCTTCACATTGATGAAAGAATATTTGTCGAGTGGTAAAAGTCTTATTAACAAGAATCTTCACCTGTCCACTAGTAGGCTTCCTAAAGAGTAGAGTAGCCATAACTTGAATGAACAAGTTCCTTCAGGCAATGGAAACTCAAGAAATTAAGATCAATGTTTTGCCTTTTACCAAAAGAAATTCAAGAACTATATAAGCACAAAGAACTTGAATTTGGATTTTCTTTTCTCAAAGGAGCAAGATTATTACTTTAATCAAACAAGCAAGAAACTCGCAAAATATGCCTGACGGCCAGCACACAAATGTTTGCGTCAAAAACAAAAGACTCTCAAATGTTTATACTCAAACTAACTCGCATGCAATCTTCAAGCCAAGTTCTCTTTGTATATCACCCTGCATATGTGAAACAAGAAGGAATCATATTATCATCAAACGGTTTTGAACCAGAAATTCCACTCATCAATTAGAGACAGAAGTGGAGACGGCTAAAGAACCTGTTTTAAAGACGTTGGATGGAACTGCGAAATAAGGGCTTATGTTAGAAGCCAATTCCAGTGCTGGGGACCTATAGAAAATTTTCAAGCCTTGGTACTCACTTCTTGTCCGTGGAAACGAGAAACTATATGACACTAATACACTACCAAGCTTTTTTACCCTGCTAACAAACTCCTCTATCTCAATTCCCTCCCTGTCTTGATCCTTGAGAGTCGTCCTTATCAGGAGTTTGATGCTGTTGTTGCTGATTCAATGAGTTTACAACTCCACGACCCTGACCTATCTGCGGGTAAAATTGGCTCAAAGCTTGGGAACTCAACACACCGCTATGGCCTTCCTGTGAGAGTCCAAGCTCCAAGCCTGGAACTTGTTGATTAGTACCACTGAACATAGAGTAAAAACCCATTAATCCCATGTTAATATTTGGGAATTCAACCCCATGGAACCCAAACTTTGGGAGATTGTTTGAGTTTTCATTTCCAAAAGTTGATGTTGACTGGCCTGAACTAGGAACAAAACCTGACCCAATTCCACCAACAGACGGCCAAACTCCGCTTGGAACGTTAGATCTTCCCAAACTACCTGATATCATTGGCCAACTGGTCCTATCTCTGGCCCCAATACTCGGTGCAAGACCTTCAATTTTCGTATGCAAACCCGAGAGAACAGAGTTCCCCTGGTCTGAAACAGAGGATCCAGCAGCTGCAAGAGCAGAAGCAGGAATTGTCCCAGTACCAGTTGCTGCAATAATTGATTGTTCAGCTTGTTGCAATAGCCACTGAATTGTTTCACCATCAGATTTGTGACCCAATTCTCTTGTCAACTGAAAAATCCTCGCCGCACATAGGGCTGGCATCCTTATTCTTCTTCCTCTGCCATCCACTTTCTTGTGCCTATCCTTGTTTGAGGATCTCTTTGGAGCCAGTTGCTTCTTGTTGTCATCTTTGTTTGCAATTTTAATCTGAAATTCTTGGATATCTGCAGGCCTTTTGGTGGTGGTTGTGGTGGTGTTGTCTGCCATATTTGGTTTCTGTGGGGGATTCATGAAGGTGGGCACCTCTTGTTGACGATGATTTGGGCCCTTGGGTTCCATGGGAACAGGTGAAAAAAATAGGTTCGTCTTTGATTAAAGAAGATGACCTCAAAAGGCATATACTTTCTTGTCCTTTGAATATAAGGGTCATCAAATTTGGCTTTAAGTTCAAAACTTGGAATCGTAAAGTTTCAACTTAAAGTTACCACTACATGATTTAACTTATACGGCCATCGCTTTCATTCGAGTTAAAAACTCTCTCTTGTGCATTTGGTTAAGTAACTCTACTAAAAATAAACTAGTATTCGTACGACTCGTATCAAACTTGACCACAAATTAGCAATATTTTTTGAAGATAGAAACATAGAAGCCATTGGAAATGGAGGACTAGATTTCAACAGACAGAAACATAAGCTTGTTTCACTCAAATCTGCAATTTTCACTACGTTCCGAACTCCGACAACGATAGTTTTCAATGCTCCGACATCCATGTTAATATCTCCTGAAAGATACAGTTGAAAATAATGGCAATCACGCGTCCATTGTGGTCAGCATGGCTCGGTAGTAGATTTTATGCCTTGTACAGAAGCGAACCAGTGAGTTTCTACAGTTTCGTCAGAGGAAAATGAAAATACGGATAATGGTCCTTCACAAGGTTTTATTGCAGATAATAACAAGTGGGTCCAATGGATGTTGGGAGTTATGTTACTTCAACTTCTAGGATCATCGGGCCCTCCTCGAAGCTAAAAGTATATATATATATACACACATAAATCCAATCATGAAATATGGTTATTCAGACTGTTCCATGTTGATAAAGCTTATATGATTGGATTTGGGTTACAGAAGAAAAAAAGATGTCAGGTGATTGTTCTTCTCTCCGGATAATCATAAAGCTCTAAACGACATGGCTTCATTACGTTTCTGCACTCCATGTTGATGGTATGCTTACAAAAGCAACTGATAATTAGGAAGTAAGGGTAAATTGTCTAGCGATGAAAGTGGATATACATAAAACTAATGGTATATTAGAGGCTGTAGAGCCGGACATTTGATGTTTTCAACAACATTACCCTTTTTCAGGAATCAGGATGTGCAGACTCTAAGCATAGCAGAATGATATTTGGTACTGATGTGCAAGTTAAGTTCAATATCTAGAGGGTTTTATTCAATACATATTTAACAGCAGATCTAGCACTAGATTGCAGAAGCCAACAGTGACAGTATTGTTTTAGAACGTATTTGTTTACTTTAAGACTTGAAGAGAGTTGCACAATAATCTTGAAGCAAGTGTCTTTTCACCAGCTAACACTCATTTGGTAATGTTAGGCACTTGATAATAAAGAAAGGCCTTTTCTTTTGTCTTTTGAACACACTACAGTCAGCTGCACTCAACTAGCCTTCTTCTTGTGACTTCAAGTTCGATAGCTATACGTAGAATTTTCAACACAGCATTGGAAGAATGGACTTTTCTCAAGGAAAAAAGCAACTTGGTGGGTGGTAATTATGGGTAGGTATGATTATTGTTTTAGTGCTTTACCTTGTTTTCTATATGTGTTGCCCATCTTGGGGACAAAGGAGGGACCCATGCAAAGTATAGCCATTGACGTATCACCAAATTCCCTTCATTTTGAAGATTGTTTTTGAAAAACAAAGATTGTTGCTTTACTACTGATCATGATGTTTCCATGCTCTAAATTCTTTTATCTGAAAACCGTTTTCACATCTTTAAGCTATTAGGGGTTTTTTTTTCTCATAATAATTAATCAAAACCCACTTAATTTACTATGCCTTTAACTTAAGAACAACAAATTAATTTTCAACATAATTTTTATTTAAATTGTAATTCGCCTTATTAATAATGCCAAATCACTATAAGTAAATATTATGAAATTTAATTATTCATGTTGTATTTTTATTCTAAGAGTAGTACAATAAACCAAATCAACCCCGATAATTTAGGCCATTTCTCCACCGCCTCTGTGGAAAACAGGCCTTGGTGGCATTTAAAAAAGTTGTTATTGCATATCTCCAAGTAGATACTGGTCCTTCAGTTCAAACTCGAAGTCCTTGAAGTCAAACACCACTTTTACACCAATGCCATGTACAGGTAGGTATACATTACATATCAATAAACTATAGCCTATATAGGCAACGAAAAACATGCTTTAGACCCTAAGTACTTTGTACCCAAAAAGGTAGCATCGCCCACCCTAGGTACCTCCACTTTCCGACTCGACAGAGTAGATAGAAGGTAAATTACGATTTGATCTTATTTAGCTTTTCAAAAAAGCAGCTTAGTGTTTAGTGCGCACAACAAGTCATCACATTAGATGAACTCTTACGCTATCACTGTCGGGATTCAAACCAAAAACCTTTCGCTCAATTTTCCTTGTGATACCAAATGAGCTACCCGTACCTTAAGTACTTGTAGTAATGATCAAGTACTTGAATCTACTCTTACTTGTCTTTTGAAACATTGGATTCATTTCTGGGGTTTTTCCAAGCACAAATAACTTTAATTCTCAATTATTTGGGGAATCATTTACTTGGTTTTACCTTGATTTCAAACGAGATCCAACTGGGATAGTGATGATAGTAATAGGCCAAGAACACACCCAATTTAGAACCAAATCATGAACTCAATCCAATAGAATTACAGTAGACTCGAGCAACCTATTTCGCCAATTAAAATGATTTTTTTTTTGGGGGCTGAATCCCCTAAAAGCAATGCTCAAATTCGGAAATTCGAACTCCAAATTTTATAATAAGAGACTGTTCAGGGAGTTCTCTTCTACCAGTTTACCACCCTTTGAGGGGCAACTTTCGTGTTATGATTCACTTAAAAACTAGCTCTAATGGTTCCTAACTAACGAAAACGTTCCAAATCGTTGAGTAACGTACAGAAACGAAGGAAGCCCATATAGAAGCCTTGAGCGCAGAGAACTAACGTCGTGTTATGCGCTTGCGACAGTATGAAATGGTCTCTCTTTGAGTTTAGCGATATTGATATGACATACAAGTATATACAGACTTTTCAAAAACATAAGAACCTGCATATGTTTCTGTTACTGGTTCCAGGTCTCGACACCAAGCTACCATCATTAACTTTCTGAAGTGTGAGCTCATCATGTAAAGAGACAAAAACACTGTAACCAATTCGATGCCCAAAACAGATAGCTTTTGTTCTGCTTTCTCTCGCAGAAGTTTGTTACAATAGTCCACTAGTTCTCGTTTCCTTCCTCTTCTGCTACAATGGAGAAGAGGTAGGGATCTGATTTTATCAGACTGAGATTGTAGGGTTGTTTCATAGGCCCAAACTACGTAGCTTTGGTGATGACTTGATTGAGTTTGGTTCAATAATTAAAATGTAGGTCTGCTCCAAAAGTCCATAGTTGAAGCTTGATTGTTTAGCTTGAACGGTGTGAAGACATTTGTTTTTCTTTGTACCAAATGAGTTCAGATCTTTTGTCTAATTTACTCTATCTAATTGTGTCTAATATCTAAAATGAAGTCTTTAGTCTAATTTACCCTGTTCAATTATGTCTAATTTCTAATATCTAAAACGATGTCGTTTTGGTCATTAGACAGGAGTTTGTCCAACTATGTCCAATAGTCAAAACGACATCATTTGAACATTAGATAAAGTTAGACAAAGTAAAATTGGATAGACTATCTCCACTCGTTTTGAGCATTGGACAAGATTGGACAGAGTAAAATTAGATAAAGAACCTATATTTAACCAATAACAATATAAGTTTAAAACCTCTTTAACTCACTAGAGTTAGTCTAGTGAAATGTGATTAAAAGGGTACATTAACCATGGTCACTTCATGAGGTCAATACATTAAAAAGAAAGATAATTCTTTTAGATGCATTCAAAATGACACAATTTTTTTATAGAATAAATCTTTTATTTAACTAACATAACGTACAAATAACCAAAGCACGGACATGCTAACCCGAACCAAAACAAGTCTACTCAATTACCCAAACTAAAGTCTTGTGCTAGGATTGGAAACATCATAATCACGTGAATTACCAAGAAAAGGAGTAGAACTCTAGAACATTGGATTAGGATAAAACATGGCTACCTTTGCGAGAGAATGAGCAACCATATTACCTAATCTTGAAATCCAGTAAAAGGATAAGTCATTGATTTGGCTTGCAAAGAACAAACAGTCTAACAAAAAAGTACCAATCTTTGATAGTATAACAGATTTAGCCTGGAGTGCATGAAAAATA
This sequence comes from Erythroxylum roigii, assembly GCA_027576455.1. Classification (NCBI taxonomy): domain Eukaryota; kingdom Viridiplantae; phylum Streptophyta; class Magnoliopsida; order Malpighiales; family Erythroxylaceae; genus Erythroxylum; species Erythroxylum roigii. Next base: position 7,438,716 of record JANZXV010000003.1, read on the forward strand.
GATTGACAATCTGTTTCAAGATTAACGTGGCAGTGCTGGGAAGAAATAATCCAAGAAAGTGCTTACCGAATAGCAATAGCTTCAGCAAGTTCTAGGGATGGAGTTCCAGCAAATGTGTATGTCCGTGTGTAAGGGAATACACTATTTGAATCTCGAAGAATTGCAGCTACACCAAACAAATTATGTCCAAGAAAGAGAACTATATTGGTGTTACATTTAATTCGCCCAACAACAGGACTTTGCCACCTTGATAATATAGAGCTTTGACCATACTCAACTCGAGCAGTATGAGATTCAAAAGATCTTACTTGCTGCCAGTCTGTAGCTTTAGACAAAGACTTATGAATGATCGTGCTAGCAGGAGCTTGATTCCCATTCCAAATCAGGTCATTTCAAAAATACCATAGCCCCTACGAAATTGCTACAATCCTTTCAGCAATCCCACATGTGTTATGATGGAGATATGGCAATAGAAAATCATAAAAACACGTGTTAGGGACCAACCCAACAGAATTCCAGCATTGTCTAGCCCGTACACACTCAACTACCACATGATTGATATCTTCCTGTAAACCATCAAAGGGCAACCCACAGGAACAGGAATTCCCTTATTATGAAGTGCCAACCTGGTTGGCAAGATGCCTATAAGAGAACTCCACAAAAATTCTCTCATTTTTGGAGGAATTCTCAAATTCTAAATAGCTTTCCAATTACTCGAAACGTGAAAAGAATCCAAATCAGATAGCATGTCAATTGCTAGTCTATACCCAGATTTGACACTGTAGAATCCAGACTTATTAAAATGCCAAGTCTATTTATCTTCCAAGCCACATCTACTAACAAGAATGCTAATAATATTTTGATAGTCAGCAAGAGAGAAAATAGAAATGACCTTTTGGGTATCCTATCCAGTTACATTTGGTAGAAGCATGTCAACTACTCGAAGATTTTCCAGTCTAGCTACCACCGGGGACCGAACAAAGAAACTAGAATCATCATTAATCCATGGATCAGACCAAACTCAAATTTTAGAACCGTTTCCCACCCGCCATCTCATCCCAAACCTAAGCAAATCTTTGGCTCACAATATACTCCTCCAAATATAACTAGGGTTACTGCCAACTGTGGCATCTAGAAAATCTGATCTAGGAAAATATCTTGCTTTGAAGATCTGACTCGGAAGAGAGTTAGGGATGGAGAGGAAATTCCAACCTTGTTTTGCCAACATAGCCAGGTTAAAGAAGGGAACGTTGTGGAAGCCTAGGCCGCCATTTGTCTTAGGAACAACCAATTTATCCCATGAAAACCAATGCATCTTTCTCTTACCGTCAGACTTGGTCCCCCACCAGAAAGAGTTCATCATGTGTTGTAATTCATCACGTAACGACACGGGAATGTAGAATACACCCATACTATAAGCAAATATGGATTGAGCCACAAACTTGAGAAGAATTTCCTTACCTGCCCTAGAAAGGAACTTATGTTTCCAACCTCGTAACCGATTTAGAATGTTAAAAACCGACAAAAGGAATTTGGGAAGATTTTCTGTTGTTGATTGAATCAATATGATTGTACAATGATCGATCCTTTATAAAGGGATTTCCTAAAGAATAGCTAATACAGCTGTACAAGATTCCTATCTAAAATGTTCAAATATTTACGAATGGGCCTTATACTTGCTTTGGCCCATAACTAAAGAAAGCAGCCCACATAGTCAACTTGAGTTTATTAGGTTAACCATGTCTGATTGTAAACCTAATACCAAATCTGTCGAATTGCTTCTCCTTCCAACAAAAACCCCCTAATGACATATGTCAAAGCACACCAAACCCATCTAGTTTCTCCTCCTTCTGTTGTTTTCAACTTACTATCCTTCACCTTCGCCTATTTCTTCTTCAATTGATTCTTTCACTCCCATGGCCTCCCAGTAGTGGAAACACTCATTTGCGAAACACAGTGAAGATCCCAGGTCCTCCGACAAGATCCTAAACTGGAAGGATGCCTTAATCAAAGCAGCCAACATATCCAACGACATGAGGTAACGTTCGTGTTTTTGACCTCGCATGAAACAACGATGACGATTTTCCGATTCTCTCAAAATCAAATTTCAATTTTTCAGGAAAGATGATGCACTGATTGATCTATAAATAATATTTAATTAATCATAACGAACATATTTAGTTATGAAATGCTTTTTCCATTTGCATAACCTAGCACTTGAAGTTCTCTTCAGTCAACAATGGTACCTCCCGAAAGCTTTTTACTTTGTAGTCTTTTTGACGAAAGATGGCCTACAAAATACTATTCTAAAATTCCATCTTATCATCTTGGCGACCCACCTCCGCCTCTCTCGTGGCGAATCACCTTCGTCTCCCCGCACATCTTATTTCCGAAACGGCCCTCTTCATATCACCTTCCTATACTGTGCATCTTAATCTCTCTGTTCTCAAATCACCCTTTATTGTGAAGCTTTTGCTTCTGTTTTTAATTTGTTTTCTCAGTTTTCTCCCTGTTGCCTTCTCTGGTAGGTTGGCCAAATCAAAAAGTCATCTTATCAACGTTTACTTCAGTTTCTGCTTGCTCAGCCTGTGGTTGTCATATCAAGTCAATGGCGGCTTAAATGACCTCCACTTATACCTCGTCCTGGGAGTTGTGAGTCTACTGACTTGCATAGTATGGTGGAGTTCTTCGGATTCACCTGTGGAGGGTGAACGTGTGCTTATTGAGCAAATCGTCAACGACGTATTGCAAAAACTATCCGTTTCGCGAAGCTATGACTGTTACCACCTCACAGATGACTCGAAGAGGAGAATAATAGCTGCAGAAGTGGACGGTGAACTGTTAAGTGGGTATGAAACCCCCATTATTGAATCAGACAAACCTTTTGTTCCCAATAGAGCGTTAAGCAATGACACTGCACAGACAGAAGACTTGTCTGGTTTGCATGAAGATCTCCTCACAGAAATCTTCAAGAAGTTACATGCATTTCATGATTTTGCATTCTGCTCTACGGTTTGGAATCCATGGAGATTAGTTTGCTCGAAACTGATATGGTCTTTAGACCCTCCACATCCATTGTCAAAACATTTCCAAGATCAAAACATCCTGAATCATCTTGATGATGGAAAGTACGTATTAGAACGATTGGAGATTTATGGAAGATATTACTATGGTTGTGTACATGGTTGGATTTTGAGCATCGGATCCAAACACATTCCCATTTTCAATCTCTTCTCAAGAAGTCAAACAAATCTCCCGATGCTAAGTCCTGTTGGTTACCTGAAACAGGAAATAAACAAACCCAGTGACTGGTATAGTTGTATACAGAAGTTCATTCTTTTCAAAGCTTGTCATGGTGATAATCTTCAGTTTAGTGTTGTGGCTCTTTTTGGTTGTGGAGGTTTCATTGCTTTCAAGGGACCTCGATTCCAGCATTGGATTTATATTCAAAGCAGAGACATAGCTCGTTGCATTGATGTGGTGTTGTTTCGAGGACGATTTTACGCATTATGTGATAGAGGAAACCTTTTTCAATTTGTCTTTTATAGATCTAATATCCGTGTATTGTCAGTGGCCACACAACTTGCAGGATCATCCAGCGATGGTAGATACTATCTGGTGAAGAATGTGGATCATCTCATAGCGGTTTTTCAGAAGGGGCAAGTCGGTTTTGGAGGTAAGAGATTTGGCACTGAAACTTTCAGAATCTACAGGCTTGACATCACTATGAATTGGACC
>JANZXV010000003.1:7466299-7476976 GCA_027576455.1 Erythroxylum roigii
ACAGATTAGTATGAAAATGGACTTAAGATGAATAAGATGAAAAAAAATATCGGGATTTTCGGATTAGTCTAAGGTTTCCAACGCGGATTCGGGTTCCAGTTTGGATTTTCGGATTAGAGGTTGGATATCCGGATATGGGTTCCAACACATCCCCTGGTCAAAATTAGGGCTTGCTATTTTGTTGTTTTCGAAGCTGTTTCTCGTTGTTTTGTTGAGTTAGGGTTTGTTTAGATAACCCTATAAGATCCCGCTCGCGTTTTCGCTTTCGGTTCGGATCGTTGGGTCTCGGGAGGGTGGTTCGACCTCAGGGTCGGGCTTCAGGAACGGGGCCTAGCAGGATAATTGGAAAGCTGGTGATTAATCAATCTGAAAAGGTTTCATAGATTTTTCTTCAGAAAGCCAGCAAGGTATTATTTCTAAATCGATTTGTATTTTATTCAAGTTTAATCAATTATCGGAATCCACTCGAAATCCGTAAAAAAATTTTATTTTCCGCTACGTCTCTTATTCGATCACAGTTAGATTTCAATTGGTTTCTCTTTACTGATAAAGATTGTGCAAAAGTTATTATTCGTCTTGAAAGAAGAAATGTAGTAGAATTCTAAGAAGAGTCTTGTGAGTGGACATATGCAAGAGTTGTTTGCCGAACTATTGTAAACAGGGACAGATCCAGAAATTTTTTTGAGTAGGGGAAAAATTTTAATGGAGTAAAATTTTATTTTTAATAAGGGCAAAATTTTAATGGGAGCAAAAAAAAATTTTATGGGATCAAAACTTAAAATAATAATTTTTTTATACGAAACTTGCCCCCACTGTGGGTCCATCCATGACTGTAAATCATTTTTATTCTTTCTTCTTTATTCTCTCTAAATTATTATCTAATTGTTTGATTGATTTATATTTAACAATTTTATTTATTTATATATATATTGATTGTTATTAATGGAGTATGTTGAATAGAAAAGTTCGTTAAAATTTATAAATAATCAATCCGCTTCCCCTTTTTGAATGTCGTTGGACATTAACACATTTTTATTAAATGTAAAGCTGAAAAATACAATGGATTTTATTATAAATCTTTTTAAATATATTTATTTTGCGTTAATTTTGGAATAAAAATTTATATAGTCATCTTTAATTTAATATTTGTTTGATTAAATTCAATTTAAAATATATTTATTTAGAAATTTATCTTTAATTTTAAATGTATTTATTTAGGGCACATATTATTTTGTCTTGATTTTTTCAAACATTAATTTTGTATCTATTTAATTTAGCTTCAGTTTTAAAAATACATTTATTAACAAATTATATATTGTGCCTTGATTATGTAAATGCATTTGTTTAAACAGATAATATTTCTCGATTTTCAAAAATGATAAATTAGTAATAAAACATGAGGTATTGTTTTATCTTGATGTGCCACGAATCGGTGAAACTGATTGATGTTTAAGTTCGTCTGAAAATAGTGCATGAACCACGTTTTAGAAGATTAGTCTTGTTATTATAGTCTAAAAGAGAATCAATTGAGATGTTGCACTATCTAAGGTCAGAAAATGAATTATTGATAATGTATTTACCACTACACCTGGCGGCTGAGTACAGCCACTCTTAGAATAAAGGGTCGATAATTAATGATCCTCCTTCTCTTTCAGGTTAAGCTCGAAGAAAATGGAATAAGAGAACATATTCACATATTTAAGAAAGGAGGTTTTGCATTGCCATGTTCAGCCCCACCAAAGCAGAAACAAGCGTGACCATTGTATCAAGGAGCGCTCTGATACTGAGATTTGAGGAGATTCTTGCAAGCATCTACACACTTGGACAGTACACATGGATCCATCAAGATCCCATCCACTCCTTCAACTTTGCTTGGACTGGTTGCCATGAAAGCTCGGCTCACCAGAACAAGCGCCAATACAGATTTCATCACACTAGCTTTGTGCTACATTGAACAAAGTTAAAATTGGCAACTAAAACTTTCTTGGAAAAGAAACCTGATTCTCTACACTGTTTTTGCAGTTTCCTACTCACTGCACGTTAATATTATACCCTTTTATAGTCAGAGTTAAGAGAAAGCATTAATTGGTTACGGTTTGATCCCATTTTACCTTGACTTTCGTAGGGATAGAGAGCCAATTTTTTTAAAAATAATTTTTCGCAGGAGCAGTTTCTCAGCATATTTTCTAGGAAGTATTTTGCTTCTGAAAAACAGTAATATCATGCAAATTTTACCGTTCGAATTATTCTAAGCTTTTCTGATATACAAAAGATGACAATGAGTCGAAGTTAATATACAAATAGTAGCTGTACTCCTCGAAAACTATAAACTATAACCCTGTGGTATGGCTTTCCCAGCCACTAGACCATAATAAAAGAACTCATGGAAGATCTGAAATGTCAAATACCTACTATCGTACTATTGAACAGGAAGTAATCCAAAGGCATAAGTTACACGTACTTCTCTTTTTTAATCAGAAAACTTTAAAACTCTCCTTTAAGGAACCAGGACTCTTACCAGGATGAAGATTTTTAAGGTTGTTACTGACATATCTCATAAATGTTCGATTTTGATGTGAAATGATGGATTTTGAGAAGCATATTATATCTTGCGGGAGACAAATTATTTGGTTTCAGAAGCTAGAACAGACAGGGCATCAGTGTATGTATTCTCAAGGAAGAAAATGTTGGAAATATGCCTTCAGAACTAATGAACTAATCCTTCTCTTCCATTACAGTTAAACAGAAGTAAGCTCCATGCTTCTTATCTTCCATAGAGTTCATTTACAAGAGCTGTCTTAACTCCATGGTGATTCACGTAGCCAATAAATATATTCAAGTTACAAGCAATCTACCCTTCTGGTTATTAATAAAAATGTCAAAAGAAAATGCAAGGGTTATGGCTCCATACCAAGATCGCCCCATCTCACATTGTGTCTTGCTGCAAGATAGTGAGCCCCAACAGGGCCCCTACTACCGTAAGGGTAGTACTCAGGGTTAATCTTTTTCTCTTCTAACTCCTTCAGAACTGGAGTGAAGAGTGCCCAAGCAGCATCCAGCTCATCACTCCTGATAAATAATCTTCTTTCACCTTCAATCGCATCAAGCAGAAGCCTCTCATATGCATCTGGAATCTCCTTTGAGTATCTGGAAGTTTGATTGAGTATTACAGCAATGAGTAAAATGAATTTTGAGCAAGACTTATCAAGTAATAACGATCAGAAAGGGAGACCGTCTTTATTGCAATTTGTTTACTTTGGACAAGGGCAGCTCATACGGTAGTTGTAAGTTATGATTCAGTTTACATGGGAAAGAAAAGGCGACTAATCGTAAGGTTTCACATGTTTTACCAGCTAAAGAAAATATTATAGTAGTCAGGGATTTGAGAGCTTAAACTAAAAAATGAAGATGGATGCTTACATGATGCAAATTTCTTATGCATAAAATCCAAAAAAGTGAAATACCTTGCTGCATAGTGAAGATTCAGGTTGCTACGGTCCAATCTCATTCCCAATCCAGGGACTTTGTTATTTATCTTCAAATATATAGCTTCATCTGGTTGCACTCGGATAACAAGTTCATTTGTAGCCCGATCAAGATCTGTTCCGAAATTCCGATTGTACAAGTTGCCAGGCACATGTCTGAACTGTACCCTGATCTCGGCTCTGAGGGAAAAAGGTAAATTGCAGGTATTAAACAACAAAATCAGTTTCATATTATTATACAGGCTGCAAGATGCAAAATGTTGCCTACCTCTTTGTTTGCAATGCTTTGCCAGCTTTCATTAGAAAGGGCACTCCATCCCATCTTGCATTATCTATGAAAAGTGCGGCTGCCGCAAAAGTAGGGGTTAGGCTGTCTTTTGGCACAGTCTTATCATCTGTGTAGGCTGGATAAGTAACTCCTCCTCTAGTGTGACTCTTGTACTGTCCAATGACCACATCTTCAAGTCGTATTGGTCTCATTGATCGTAAGACTTTGACCTGTGACCAACAAGCAAAGAAATTAAATCCAAAAAATGAAATATCAGAGTGCTACACATTCAGGTTACGAACACAGAATATAACATTGAATCTGGGAAAGCCCATTATTAAAAATGTAGATAGAAACCTTCTCATTTCTGATGTCTTCTGCATCCAAACTAACAGGAGTTTCCATGGCAAAAAGTGCTAGTATCTGAAGAAGATGGTTCTGCATTATATCCCTTATTATTCCATAATTGTCAAAGTACCTGGTTTAACCAATTGAAGAAAATAAGTCACAGCGTACTAATTCTCATTTAGAACAATAAGGTCATTGGAGAAAAAAAGTACCCTCCACGTCCTTCAGTCCCAAAATCTTCAGAGAATAAAAATTGGACATTTCTGATATACTGCCTTGACCACAAAGGTTCAAAAATAAGATTTGAGAAGCGAAGCACGGATAGGTTTTCCACCAGCTCCTTTCCCAAATAGTGGTCTATCCTGAAAAAAGAACATCAGATCAGAATATGAACCTTTCTCCGAATAGATTCTTGAATTTCTAAAATCTTCACCTGAATATTTGATCTTCCCCTAGGTACTGTTTAAGGGATTTTGTCAAAGCAGCAGATGACTCTGAATCCCGGCCAAAGGGTTTCTCAACAATGACCCTGGTCCAGCCATCACTAGATGAAGCAGTTGAGCTTGCACATCTTACTGCATCTATGAATATGTTGGGTGGAATTGACAGGTAAAAGAGGCGATTGGAAACTCTCCCACCCTGTACATGAGAATGTCATTCAATTAAATAGCATTTGACTTATTGGATCATCAATGGAATTGCAAAGAGAAAACCTCAAGCTCAAAATAACCCTAAAAAAAACTCAGGAACCAAGGATCAGCCTGAAATCCCAACAACCTAGGAAAGAATGTAACAGATACCTAGAAAAGTAGAATGCGTCACTTAAAGAATAAGAACATGTTAAATACAACAAGTCTCTGTCCATCCAACCAAAGAGATCAACCTCAGCATCTTATAGTAAAATAATGCTGTAACATAATATAATGACCAAGCTTTCTATTTTGTAGATCAAGCATGATCAACACAAAATCCAACACGAGTCATAAACGAGAGCCAAAATTTGGCTTAATGTTTCTTTTTGGAAAAAAATTTGGCTTAATGTTGACTGACAATGATAAGATTTAGTTGCTTATCTGAAACCACCCTAACCTCTCTTGCATCTAAAGAAATTGCTGGTTATGTCAAAATGTCTAGGCCAAGTTATGATCACCTCATGTTCTTTGAGTTTCTTGTCCAGCTCTGCAAAATTGTCCCCACAATCGTACTGACCAGAGTGGTAGAAGCATCTCTTCAGAAACTGATCCATCTTTTCACCACAGTTCTCCCTGAAATTACAATCAGCAATGCATATAAGATTGGCAAGCCCCAAACCTAATAAAATTGATTCGTTTTCAGAATGCTCCTGCATCATTTTAGATGTCTTCAAAAGTTGCAGTAAGAGATGCATTCAGAATTCAAATTTCATGGCAGAGCTAAAGTATAGAGATGGAATAACCTCTTATCAATCCTGCAAGTAAGGGTCTTGCTAACCATGTTTCTAAGTTCAGCATCTGTCATCTTACTCCGCGCATAGCCAAACACACTAAAATGCTACAAAAATGATCACAACTCAACTTACCAATCTGAATGTATCATGAAAACGCTGCATACTTTCCAAACTAAGAGAATAATTAAACCAAACTTCAATTCAAGACGAAACCAAAAGCGTAATGGAAATCGAACCTCGGGAAGACAACCCTCGTAATAAAGAGCAAAAAGGGCAGGAAATATCTTCTTCTTGGCAAGGTCACCGGAGGCACCAACCACAGTGATGCTGACAGTTGATTCATTCTTATTGACATCAAAACCAGCAGTTTCAATGAATTCTTCTGAAGAAGTCACTGAAGACAACAAGCCTTTTGTCAAAGTTTTGAAAGGAATCTCATTTTCAGCTGGGGTCGCTGGACTGGCCACCGCACCTACACTCAATCATTTTAAGAAAACGGTAAAAGACAAGTCTCAAAAGAATCTAAGTGACTCAGGAATAACGCAACATTGACTTGCCGGACAATTCAAGTAGCTAACTTTTAACACCTAAACAAAACAATTCCCAATTACATTTACCAAGTCCTGTCCGTTTCCGGCATGATTAACAGTCAGACAACGGACCCATCGGGCGATTCAATTAAACTCAGTAATAAAAAGGATCTAAACTTTAAAACAATAATCATTTCGTTGAAAATAGAGAAAACACAATATGAAATGCCAACAACGACTAACCATCTTGCATCAGAACAACATCAGGATGGGAAATTCTCTGAGAATGAAGAGACGTCTTAGCAGGAAAGACCCTCCTTGTAGGAATCGAAAAGTTGGCGCGATGGTGTTGTTCGTTAATTGATGAAGAGAACAGGCAACAGGAAGACGAATAAGAACGACAATGCGTCGAAGAAAGGTTCGCCATTTCTTATCAACTACTGTCTCTAGGCACCTAAACTTCGTATCTGTATGTACCCAGAAAACAAAGAAGACAATATATCACGTAAGAACTTGAGACGAACAGAGTTAAAAAGGTGAGAAATGTGTTCGGACGGAGACACCAAGGGATTGGGCCCTTGAGATCTCCGAAAGGTTGCTGTTTTGTTGTCTTTTGCCTACAAGAAGAAGAATAACACTTTCCTCTCTTTTCTATTGTATGATTAAGAAGTTGATTTTAGCAAAAAACACTTGGAATTGGGCTTAATGATGCTGATTAGGGTTAATTAAACAATGTTTTATCTGAGGTTTGCTTGCACGCCTTCTTTGACACTTGGGTGGAGTCCACTTTGGCTTTCTTCTTTCTTTCTAACATATAACATGAAGACCAAAGAAAATAATATCTTTTTAAAATTGAAATTAGTAGGAAGTAGGTTTTTTTTTTCCAACGGGTCGTTCAAAATAAATTTTTTATTAATTAAGAGGAAGGCTGCTTAAAATAAACCTTTGGATACATTAATTGTAATTTTCTACTATTATTCAATTATTTGAGCTAATTAACTAAGCAAAAGCATTCCTATTAGTTTCTCTATTTAAGAATTAAAACCCTTTCAAAAATCAGTCCCTTTCACTTGAATAACCTATGCCCATGTTCATCGCCAAGAATATGCTCAATGTGGAAAACATGCAAAAGAAGTTAAGGAGTACTATTCAAACGTGTATACCGTTGCTGTTAGATTATCTCGTTTTTTTCGTTTATGATGGATAACTGTTAACTAGCCGTGTAAAGAATAATCAATCATATTTATAAATTACATAATTGGAATATATTATTTCTATAAAATAATTAAAAATTTAAAAATACATGCAATAACTTATAAATCTTTTTAAAAGAACTTGGTCCAACCACTTGGACCATCTGAAGGGCGAGTCTTGTCTAATAATTGACTATGAAAATAAGCTGCCGAAATAAATAAGTCAAGTGCACATACGTTTTCAAAGTTCTGGTGTAGGTAAAAGTTGTGTAGCGCCCCTACCTTTGAACAATAACACGACAAGAAGCCAAAGTGAGCTTAATATGACCATGAAAGGGCAAATTTATAAATTAAGGAGTCGGGAATTGCATGGAAAGTGGCCTGTGCTTAACGCTGCTGTACTTTCTGGACCAACATGACATATGGACTACAGGAGCACAACTTTTCTTGTGAGAAGGTCAGAGCCACCAACCCCTCGTTATTAAATGTTCCAACTCTACTTACTATTTTACTCATTATTCAACACTTTTCATTTGTAAATTGTAATTCGATTAAATATAACGTCAGTTAATTGATTGGTATAATATGAATAATGAATGCTTCTTAGGGATTGGTTTAAACGGAAATAAAAAAAGATGTAATTACCAGACTATTGCTTATCTATAAGGATTCATTCAGTACCAAAGTAAATAAAACTTTTAATTCAAAGAGCGTGGTTGAGTGGTAGGAATTCATCTATTCTTAACCAAAAATTAGGGGCTCGATTTTTGACTTTAGGTATGAAGCAGCTTTGAATTCTTGGGTCAGCTGTCTCACTCTGTAAGGTGTCTACAAATTAGCGAGGGGATTAGTCACTGAATTCGTTGGTGGATGTCTTGATCTAGATAAAAAAAAAGTAAAAAAAACTTTTAATAATAAAAAAAGTATTTTATAGGTTGAATGATGAATACTAAAATTTTGGACTTGAGTTGAGAGGAAAAGGACTTGGGGCTGCAAAGAATATACGGTTCTTTTTTGGAAGGAAGTCTGCAGATTCCAAGTTTGGGGTGGTCAATTACCATATACTTCCACTTAGCATAAGGCAGGCCTCGGCTTTATTCTCCAATTACATTATAATGGGTTTGAAAGCATGTACCCAACTAAGTACTCATCCATTTGAGGCCTTCAAAAGCTCAGAACTCTTTCTTGTCCTTCCCGTAACATAAACGAGCCCGAGACCAAGACCCCTTTAGAATAATAAAAATAAAAATTTTGGAAGACAAAAGGTGCAGGCAAGTTAGGCATGCGCTATGGGCACACAAAAAGAGCAGCCGCCAAGTGTAAAGTACGAATCCCTTAGGTACTAAGGAAGGAATTGTTCAATCAGAGAGGTCAAGGTCACAAAAGTGGATGGAAGGAAACACGGGGCTCATCTCGTGTCGAAATTAGGAACTAAAATATTCTATTGGCACCACCACAAGTTTATGTTTTCATCTAATGGGCTGAACATATTTTTCATCGCATGTAGAATCGTCCCATGTGTAATTTCTTGTCTCTTCACATATTTAGTATGCTAATTATGTATTTTAGACAAGTTATTCAATAAATTTGTAAATTCTAATCAAATAACACTATAAATAAATTCTAATATAAAATGAACCATCACTTCTATTCTGAGAAGTATTTGGAGGCAGTTTAGAGAATCCCTCTAGCGTTTTGTTTGACATCATAATGGAATAAAATATATCAACTTTTAAACAAACCTTTGGACTATCTTACATAAACACATAACAATGGAACTTTTTGAGTAAGCACTAATTAAGTTATTTGGCCGTATAATATATAATTCATAAATTATTTTAAAATTAAATACCATACTCAATATGATTAATGTTTGCAAATATATATCTTGACTAAGAATTGTAGGTGAGTTATTGTCGAAATATTTAGTTTTTCATGTCACTAATTTTGGGTAGATAGAATGAAGGAAATAAAAGAACAAAGTTTTAGAATTATGACATTTAACCTAAATTGTAGTGAAATACTCCCTCCTATTCAAAATAAGTGTCGTTTTAGAGGGATTTTAATTATTCAAAATAAGTGTTGTTTGTGACTTTTTATGCATATTTATGATTTTACTTCCAAAATTAATTTCTCTTACATCTTGATTACACAGATTATATTTTCAAGACACTTTAACATGTAATTAATAAGGGTATATCAGATATTTCATTAACTTTCTTAATAAGTGTGCATTCCTTTAAAACGACACTTATTATGAATCGGAGGGAGTATGCAATTTCTCTCACATGCTAATTTCATTAAAGGTTTCATAAGGGTGTATCTATAATTTTATTAGTTTTCTTAATAAGCGTGCGTTTTTCTAAAATGACACTTATTATGAATCGGAGGGAGTATAATTTGTATAATCTGTGTAATCAAGATATAAGAGAAATAAAAGGGTAATTTTAGAAGTAAAATCATAAATACGCATGAAAAGTCACGAACGACACTTATTTTGAATAATTAAAATTCATACTTTTATTTTGGATAGGAGGGAGTAGCTTTTTTTAATAGAAAATATTAATTTCATTCAAGAAACATAAGAAACATCAAAGAGAAGGGGCTTTTTAGGAACCTGGGAATTTGATACCAAATGCAAAGACTAACATAAAAATGCGAATTGAGAGCCAAAAAGTGAGAAACCTCATTAAGTTACCTCAGAAAACACGCAGTAACTTTAGTATTTAAAGCTAACTCTAAGATAATAACTACAAAATTTAAATTATCTTCTTCAGGATTATTGAATACAAATTGAAATTCATCTTAACTATAAGATTATGGAAAAAAGGAGAAAAGGAGTAACTACAAAGATTCCCACAGTACTAGAGTTTTGGCCTCTTTCAAAGGGGAAGTACCAGGTATGGCTCTAGAGGATGCTACCACAAATTGATCGCTAGTCTTTTGTATGACAGTACCAATAGCTATTCTAAAATCAGCCTAAACAATCATAGCGTCCCTATTACATTTCAAAATACAGCTGTTGAACATGCCAATGAGTCCCTAAGGGTATGTTTGGGAGTTTAGGATGGAATGACATTCCATGGCAATTAATTGAACGGAATGGAATGACATTTTATGACAATTAATAGAACGGAATAGAATGGAGTGGAACGGAACGAAATGGAATGGGCCACTCCATTGTTTGGAAGTTTAAATAAAATAAGAAAGGGTTTGGAAGGCAAGTCATGCCATTCCATCCCTAACCCCCAATTTTGGAGGTCACAAAATATTGGATTTTGGATGGCAAATGATGGCTTCCAAAGGCATCAATTGCCATTCCATCCTGTTTCAAAATAGACTCCCAAATAATGGCCTGAGTCATTTGGGCCATTTCATTCCATTCTCTTCCATCCCTCCATCCACATCCAAACTTACCCTAAAACAC
>JANZXV010000003.1:7477076-7504838 GCA_027576455.1 Erythroxylum roigii
GTGAAAGTTTGGATGAAATTATGAGTGATTTAGGGACTAATTGGGATGCTTGTTAGTGTAGAATTGGACTTGGAATGTTAGACTTTGGCTTAGGTATAAAATCCGGAAAATGTGACTTGTACATGTTCTAATGTTTTGATCATAACTCTTTGTGTGGTTGAGGAAATGAGGTGAGGCTTGTCTTGAATTAAAAGTGAAACATTTGGCTACAATTTTTGTGAAGGAAGTGCTGCCCAATGTGGATGAGAAAAGGGTTGAATCTTGCTTTGAAAGTGAAGTGTTGGTGTAGGAGGAACAGTAACTGAGATTGATGACCTGAAACTTTGATGAATTTTTCTAAATTGATTTAGGTTGAATTGTTGAATTTGGTCTTAATGAAAGTTGAAGCCTATCTTGTTATCTTTCCATTTCCACTGATTATGCAATTTTTCGATATGTAGATTGAGAGTTATGACCTTGTAAAGTTTGGATGAGGTAAAGGCAATCTGTTGATATTGTGAAACAGGGCAGCAACATTCATGTGAAAGTTTGACTTAGGTAGAGATGGAATTTGCTTCCAAGTTGGTCATAAAAGTTGTAGAACATGTTTTTCTCTTACGTTTTGACATAAATCTTATAAATTTTAGCTAAGGGAATGGGAAGCATGCTCTTTGGAAAAATACTGTACTGTTGTGGAATATTTTGATTAGGCAGGAACTTTGATTGCATTTTGGACACCCTTAGAGGTGAAATTGGCTTTTTTGTCCTTCATGAACATTGTAGATTGCTCTTTTCTCTATGAAATAGACACTAATTGTGTCCAATTTGAAGTTTGGAGTAAGGAGGTATGCCCTATGGAAGTTGGTATGTCGGAAAAAGTGGTGCAGATGTGTCATTGTAGTAGTGTAAGTCGACTTGGATAAGTCGACTAGCACATGCACAGTAGTGTAAGTCGACTTGTAGTCTTAGGTAAGTCGACTTACACATGCATAGGAGGGTAAGTCGACTTAGGATCCTCCGCCTAGTCGATTAGGACATGTAACTTGTTCGTCCGACCTCCGATTGACCTGATTCTTGAGGCATCGGATTCGTGAATCATTTAATTTCATTTCTATGTGAAATTGGAAATTTTTAGGGGCGAAATTGACGGAAATTGGTTAGGTTGAAGTGATGGGATCAGGTATCGATTTTTGGACCTTTTGACGTCCAAATTGAGCGATTTTAGTGTCTATGGTTTCTTTGGGCATAGGGGAACGTTTTTACAATGTGATTTATAGAATGATACCAGGAATGTCACGAACATACATTGTACACATTTTAATTGATACATGTGCATCTTTAAATAGCTCTGCCTGTACATTTGGTAATGTTTATGCAATTGCACTGTTATAGAGGCTCATTTGGAACGTCAACCTACCGACGTTGCTGGGACTTCTAAGTATTAGCTCAGAAGTTATAGGTGAGTAACCTAGATGGTTCTTTCAATTATTATATGTCTAATGTGGGGAATAATGGTGGGATTAGTGATTGTGTTTGTTTATGACTGGGTTCCGGACACGGATGGTTCGATGAATTGGGAGATTTGACATAGAAGTATCCTTTATGTGCTGATTGTCAAATTGCTTGCTATTACTGTGCTTCATTGCGTTGCCTCTACTGTGACAGACTGTTTTATATTGATTGTGATATATTGGGCATATGCATTTCATACACAAATGCATGAACGGATAATAACAGTTGTGACCAGCGTCGCCACTGATACTGAAAAAGAGCCTCGAGATCGAAGGGAGATAGTGCATACCTAGAGGGCTCTCCTACTCCCTAGACGCGTCTACTGCCTACTGTTTACTTTTTAAGCGCTCGGTCACAACACTTAAATAAAATGGGAAAGTGTCACATATGCATTGCATCCATATTTAATTGAATAGTGTAAATGGGAACAAGGCAATAGTGCCTTCTACAATTGTGATTTTCTTTTGTATAATGATATGGTACTTCTGACTTTGTTATCGTGAACTAAACTGTGAATTGCTTGTGTGATGCATGAATTGGGCGAACCATCGATGATGGTTCCTCACTGAGTTCGCGAAACTCACCCAAAATTTGCAATCATTTTTCAGGCCTTGAAGAGTACCCCGTTATAGAAACGGGAGTATGTCTATTGCATACCAGTCGGAGATAGAGGTCGGGATCAGTTCACGTCTGCATTAGTAGCATTCAATTCTTGTATAAATGTATATTTCTGCAATTTTTGTAAAATAGTGCTTGTATTTCAGTGGGCCCCAAGTGGCTATTGACATTCTTTTGATTGTGATGTAATTACTGAAAATGTTTATGATTAAAGTTGGGCCCAATGTGATTATGGATTTTTGTACATTCGATGGCTAAATACTGTGACTGTATTATGATGACCTAAAATGTTTACAAATTAAAGCGGGCCTAAATTGTTTATTGATTTCCGCACATCTGAGCATATTTTAAAAAAATTATACTAAGTGTTTGACGGTATTTGAGTACTCTAGCATACCGCTCTCGTGAGGCACGGACTCGGATATCACCCACGATATCGGGTTCGGGTCCTACTAGATCGGGGTGCTACAGACATTATCAAGAAACTCTTCTGTTATGTCTGTGTCCGAAAGTCTACTTAGCAAATAGTTAGGAATGGATCTCTTAATGGTCATCAGATATAATTTGTTAGACCGATCCCAGGTTTCATAGGTGCTTTATGAGCTTTCAATGACATGGATGTAAGTGGAGATGACCTATCTGTCCTTATGGTCATATCAACCATAGCTATCTGCGTAGCATTCAATATATGCTCTGTCTATTTCTTTAAATTGAAACCAGATAGGGTTTTAATGGTGACACTAATTTTGTTGACTGAAAATGTGACTTCAAGATGATAATTTTTAAATCAGCACAAATGTAGGATAACAACGATACTTAAGCCATTAAATAGTATCTTTACTAAGAATCCAATCACACATATTATGAAACATCTTTGGGCTCAATATATAATATATGCAATTAGAGTCTCACATAAAAGCGATCGAAGTACAAACCATTAACTCTTATGATACTACCACCTTTGGGCGAATATATCACTTGAGCAATAGCTTTCCTCCATCTAATGCCTTTATAAACATCTCAAAATGTTATATAGGGCCGACACCTTAAGGTAAAATAACTAAACATAAATTCAGAGACATCCCCCAACATACAAGCAAAATAATTCAAAATACTGACTTGAAAGGCCACTTTAGTGACTACATTCTCATTAGCACTCAAAAAGTTCACAAATATAAGGGATACATCTCTATGTTATCCTCACATTCTTTATAGACATATAGTACGTGACAATGTAACATCAATAAATGCAAAAATCCGAATGCATAGTCTCATTGTCATACACTCGTGCTGAAGACATTCTCTGAAAACTTCATCTGAGACTTTTGTAAAAGAAAAATCTTAGTTGAATGACTATCGTGCGTTACCGGACACTAAACCGACCACCCGAGACATGAAATCTTCATATATCTCTCTTATGGCAAGTTCGTTACAAAAAAATTCACTCAAAAATGGCTTCAGAATGTCTCAAGTCCTTTTCAAATTGACTATCATGCAATCCCGAATACTAAATATGAGACCCAAGATACGAAAACTTAAAGTATACCCCTTATGTGAAGTCCGAAAAATGAAAATTTACTCGAATTCAGATTCAAAATACCTTAATTCCTTTTTTTGGAGTTAAACTTTAATTTATTACTAATGTAATAAATTCAAAAAAATTGAAAAACTAGCTTTATAAATTTCTTAGACTCGAAAACTGACCCAAAACACCCTAGGGCACCCTTACGGGAAATTTGAAATTTGTGTGTGTGTGTGTTTTTTTTTTAAACACTGCAGCTCCGTACGGCTAACGTGGCAAGCCATATTAGTGCGCGTAGGACGGGTTCGCTCATGCGTGGTACGCTCGAGCACCCACGCACGTCATATGCATCTGGCGAGTGTATGCCACGCGCTGCTGACGCGCAGATGAGTGTCGATGCACGCGCCACCAATATGTCCCCCCATCCGGCGTGTCAAGTGTACAGTGTGGATGGGCACGTGCCGCGTCCCACTCTCTTGGGAGCGCGAGTCGCGCGTGTAGCCTGTTGCTTCATGGAGCAATGTGTCGGTGCGTGATGGACGCGTGCACCACATACGCCAGCCGTACGCCGGCTCCCGTAACTACTGTAGCACAGTTGGGCGTTTGCATAATGTCTCCTCCGTCTTCCGACGTCGAAGGCAATTTTTGACGACCCAGGAAGCCGTTTTTTACTCCATTCAACCTATTTTTGATCCATTTTTTATAGTTAGCCTTATGTATATCACTTTTACGTAATTGTGTACGTAAAAAATTGAAAAACGAATCAAAAATCGAGGAAAATCATATGAGATGAAAAACTGAAAAACATTTATTTCTGGTAATCCGATCACGTAACCGCTCTAATATCACATGTAATACGTAGTATAGACCTTATTACGTACCCAAGATCAACATGAAAGGATTAAAAACGAAGGTAATATGTAATACCTAATTTCGGTTCCATCTCTGATTCTGATGCAAATTCCAAGCTCCAAACGATCACGAATCTTCTGGGACCTTTATGAAAGGTGTTTCTCGACATGTGGTTTAGGTCTTTCTACTATTTTCTCAATACGTAATCTCTCCCTAATGGGTCAAAGACTCTTTATGCTTACGATTGATACGAGCAACTGCAAGAGACCTTAACCTTTATATAGCTTCCATATCGGGCTTCCCCATCACAAAACCGATATGGGTCTGGTCTACACTAATTGAGATATATTTTTCACCCGGACTTCTACCCATTAATCTAGATAATTTATTGAGCCACTTTATTATCTTTATCTGGATCAAATTACGCAACTTAACCGATAATTTATTTAAAAATAAAAAATTGCAATTAATAGTTGTCCAACTTTATGGGAAAGGACAAAATGGTCCAACATGGGGTTGATCAAAATGAATTGGAACAACAGCTAATTTGATGCCAATAGAGTGATTTGAAGTATACTTATAAGGGAATTGTGTTTCATGGAACACATTTTTGAAGATCAAAACTAACTGTAAAGCAAGATCATGCGACTAAAAAGCCTTTTGACTAGGGTTGTAGCCAATAAGAATAAATCTATAAGCATGTTGGTGTTGGTAGCAAAGCATAGACATCTAAATATTTTAGATAATGAAAACAAGGTGCAGAACCATAAAGAATTTCATATGGTCCACTTCAAAATTGAAGTATGAAGTCGAGTAATGATGTAGGTGGCTATAAAACTGGATTGTCCCCAAAATTGTCTAAGTAAACAAGAATGAAACATTAAAGCTCTAGCCATTCATAACAGGTGTTTGTGTTTACGCTCTACTATGCCATTTTGTTATGGAGTATAGACATGATCTTTGATGTATAATACCCAATTGATTAAATAAATGTTGAAAATTAGCACCAAAAAATTCAGCACCAATATTAGATCTAATGGTTTGAACTGCTGTCTTAAACTGATTAAGGGTTATTTTGCATAAAGTATCTAAGATCTGGGTTACCAAAATTTTATGTTACATCAAATAAGTCCAAGTAGCTCTACTAAAGAACTTTTGGTCAAGAATGTAAAGTCTTCCTACTGCCAATATCTCACTAGTCTTCAGGTCCTACCAAATGCAGTAGGAAGGGGAAAATTCAAAATTGATCGAGCTATATTTACTAGTTTATTGACAGATAGTAAATTGAATTTAAATGTCAATTTAAATGTGGGTATATGTAGAGCTTCAGTCAAGATGAGATAAGTTTTTGAATTTTACATCACCAATTAGATCAAACCACCGGGCATCTGGTTTTTGCGTTTGATTAACAGGTTGAGGTTCATACACGTGATTTGAGGCTCTAGTATCAACTATCTAAGAATCAGTGTCTATCAAATCAAGACAAGTTAAAGCATGAATTAGGACAGTTCTTGCAAAATCCTCCAAATGAACAAATTGATCATTACAGGATCAGATGGATCTTTTTCCTTTCAACAGCTTTATTAATTTTTGTTTAATCATTTCAGATAGTGATGACACTCAATTATCTACTCTACTACTTCCTTCCTTTTGTCGCTCCACTTCCATTTGTGTTGGATTTGCAGCAAAAACCTTATTTGAACTTGCATCCTTTTTCTTTTTCTCTGACAATTCCTTGTACCACTCTAGATATCAATGCAATGTGTCCATTTTTTACAAAATTACTGTAACGACCCATGTGTTATACGAAAGTAGCTAAATAAACCCTGAGATATAAAATGTTACTCTATTAACCTTATATTTTTAATTTTGCTGCAAAAAAAACCTTTAGCCGTGTATTGTTAAGGGGCTGTGAGTTAATAAAATTTCAACTCAGGATTTTTTTTGCTAATTTTTATATGTCAGAGGTTTTTTAGCAACTTTTGAATAACACAGAATTATTAAGGTAATAAATTCGTCCATTTTTATCACAGTGTTCAATATAGCTAGCTTTTATCTATTACTCTCCTTTCCTTAATGATTAACTTTCCGATCCCTCTTTTTTAACATCTTGTCCTTTCATCATCATCGGATTATTTTCTATTATTCTAGATATCCCCTTGTGAATTTCTCGTTGCTTTACGACCATAGAGTATGCTTTACTTACACTAGGAAATGGATCCATGACCAATATCTAATTTCTAATATGATCATAGCTTTTATTAAGCCCCCCAGAAATTACATGAATTGATTAAAAGAAGTTAAATCTGCTACTGCCTTAGCTAAACCACATGTATATTGTGGAACAGGCATGATACACAATAATTCATCTCACAATCTCACAAGTTTTGTGAAATATCTCACAGCCAACATATTCCATTGAGAAATAGAAGTTATTTCTCTCTGTCGCTGATATAATAATGGGCCATTACACTCCCCAAAACATTCTTAAAGTTCCAGCCATAATTCTCTAGCCAAATTAGTATAGATGAAAGATTCAACTATTTCCGTAGAAGTAGAATTCAAAATCCAAGAAGTGACCATGCAATAACACGAATCCATTGATTATAGCCAATTGAATTTGGATTAGGCTTTACAGATTTTCCATTGATGAATTCAAGCTTAGCCTTCCTAGAGTAATCTTAACATATCTACTCCATGATTAATAATTGGTTCCAGTTAAAGGAGTGGTCAAGAACCATACCTGGATGATCGGAACTTTGCAAATACAATGAATCTCCATCACTTTGCGACCTTGTTCCCATCATGTTTTCTTCAAACGTTTCATATGACACTTCCTCCATTATTGGTTAACATCTCGTTCTTAGCTAAAATTAGCTTCGTAACAAAAACAATTATGAAGCACTTCTAGATCGAGATGGCTCTAATATCGTGAACAAAGACCTTCTGATAGTGTAGAAGGTTGACAGTTATTGAGAGGAAGAAATATTCATTCTTCTCATACATTCTGGAAAGCTGTACAAGGTATGGTTTATATACGATCAACTTATAACCTTTACAGCTCAGCATAGCTAATTAATTTAATTACAAACTATGAACAGAGTACTATACTGGTTCGCAATCCCTTCTTGGTTCACTCCCTAGTAGGGCTTACTACTGCGACTATTACTTCATTTTATTATCTCACCTTCCCGCTCGCTCGCTTGCTGTTGCTCGTTGATCTGCTTCAAGAAGCACTAAGGTCATCGCTTTCTTCTTTATTTTCCTTTCACTGTTTGATTTTTGTACCCTGGATATGTCTTTGTGGATAGAGTTTCTTTCGCAAAATTGATTGTAATTGAGGGTCAGTACAATAATTGCAAATCTATTATTGAACTATGTCTGGATGTGCTTTCTTTGGCAATTAATCTACTTTTTCTACAACGTTACTTGGTTATGAATGCAAATCAACGCTTCTTAAATTTTCAATGCAGGGCAGGAAGGAGCTTAATCTGTTTGATGTCAATGAATCAGAAGAAAATAAGAAACTTTTCCAGACGATAAAGGAACGTTTCCATTCTATTTTACAAACTGATTCTTTCCTGCAGCATTTATCATAACATAGGCGAATCTTTGTTGTGTGAGCTATGACGTATAATCTTCGAGTCATAAGGTGACACAAGGCACAAACGTACCTTTTGATACGAGTGATCTCACTTCATTAATAATGAAAGTGGTGCAGTATAAGAAATATGGACTGATTACAGCTTTGATGAATCGTGCAGAAATTCCCTGTTCTAAGCCAGTGAATGTCGAGGAGAAACCAAGTAAGACTTTGACAATCAATTACAAGTTTCTTCACTTTTGGTTGGCGATATGATTTTTTATTCCCATCATTCTTGAGTTGCTCTTTGGGAGTTTTGTTCATAATGTTAAAATTGACTGCATCTGTAAGGCATCTTATCAGTTGTTCTCATGCAAAAAAGGCCCCCCAATTGCAGAAAATTACAGCTAATCATTTCTTTGCTCTGTTAAGTTAAATGCAGCTGTCGAAATGAAGCTATATACATGTTATACAATGCCTCTGTTCAGTCTATTGTTTAAATATGTGAATTATATAAATATAGTCTTCCCGAGAAATTTCATAACTAGATCTCCATTTATACCGAATTTGTGAGCTGCTGATCCACTAATGCCAGGTTTCATAACTAGATCTCCATTTATACCGAATATGTGAGCTGCTGATCCACAACTGCCAGTGGCAAGGCCAGCAAGTGTTGAAGAGCCAATTGGGGTGTAAGCTAAATCATGGAATGTATAATAAAAAAATGTGATAACGCGTACGTGGTTATATCTATTTGCATGATTCTTGTAACCTCATAGTACTGAGGTCTTCAGGCTAGATTTTGTGCACTGATTCTTGTTTATTTTTGCTGAACCATATCCATCAGAAGAAATGGTTTGTACAGTGAAAAGGATGATTTATTAGAATTGACACGAGAATCCTACAACAATGCATTTTTAAACTATTACTTGATCTTGATAAGAATAAAAAAAAAAAGAGAATTATTTGAGTTTCTTTTGTATTGTGTATTTTGGGGCTGATTTTTGAACTTGCATTAATTATGTTTATATTAATTAATTATGTTTCTATTAAAGGGCTATGAGATTTGACATATGATTGACCCTTACCACTTATAAGCCCTTTAATATTTTCATGTCTAAGTAATATGAGACACTCTAACAAAATGTTCTACTATAAGAATGGGTATTCTGGAATGTCTTAATCTGAAATGCATGCCCATTTTGTGTAATGCCTGCATTCTCTACCTACATTTCATTTTGTACTTCATAATAACTCTTGACCCGTTATTTTTTATATACTCGTAGTCAAGCCTCATATTGATTCCCATGTTCTTCTAAGACTTTCTAAAAGTGTTGACATAATAAAAAAAATCATTTGACACTTAAAAATAACTTTACCAAAGCACTAAAGTGAGAATATTTTGGATTCTTCCTATCATAAACACAGTGGTAACCGGATCGAACCGTTAAGACTGAACATTCAGGCAGACAACCAAAAAATTAATAATCTGAACCAAACTTACTTTGGTACTATATTAGAATTCTTAATATGGGCAGAGTGTAAAGCCCATTGATAAGAATTGAGCTTAAGTCAATCATTGTCAAAATAACTAGAACTAGTTATTTGAATAGTTGACCCTTATCACTTATAAACCCTTTAATATTTTCATGTGTACTCAATATGAGATACTCTAATGTGGGATAAACAAATGATTACCATATGTTGTAGAATTGCATATTATAAAAGGATTAAGATAGATTATCACACATTAAAGATGATAGTTACTTGCTTGTTATTCATTCCTTGGACACTAATATTGTTCATTCCATGTAAAAAAGTTAATAGCTAACGTAATTTAGCCTGATTTGTCACTATCCATATTTGCTTCTCTTTACACTTTGACTTTGACTTAACACTTGGTCACAACGACGAACTCTTCGTATGGTGTCGTGAACATGCATTATATGATGTCGTGTGTTATATGGCGCTACATGATATGTGTTGTATCACGTCACACAAAATGACATTGTTTTGATATTATCTGTTAAGTTTTGTAAATTAAAAAAAAAATAAAGTTTAAGAGGGTTAATAATAATTTTTAAATTTTATAGACCAGTTTAAAAAAGACTTAAATCATGTGAAAGTCTAATTTGATTAACCATATATCTTATATCACTATATCTGATTATATATATATAAAAAAGCATGGGGTTTGTAAAATTATAATTAGAAGTTCGAGTTTATTTGTTGAAAATAAAATTTATTGTTAAGTTTCCATTAAAATATTAAAAAAGTATGATATTGTTTGATATGCATGCTTCGCTTTGCATAGCTCAGAGCTTCCAATAGGTTGCCTTTGGGCCTTTTATGGTTCGTAGCTCCAACGCAGAGCAACCCAACACTCGACTTCGTAAATGAAAAGCCACATTAGCCTCGGGAATTTCTGAAAAACAACTTTACATTTAAATGGATGAAATCAAAATATAAATACCGTTTATGTAATATAGTAAAAGATGAAATAATAATACTACATGGCATGCATCACAAAACACAAGAAGATTTACGTGTAAACAAGATACATGCATATTAACCATGTATATATAGTAACGGAAGTACAACCGAAATAAAACACCTCCAACCATTGCTTCACCGATGATCCTCAACGTCTCTGATACTTTGAATTTTCTATTCTCTTGGTCTTTCACTTAGCGATGGTGTTAATATCGTGAGTGTAATGATAGGGACCCAAAAACGATTTTTTAACCGTTTCAACACCTCTGCCCGTCACAGAGGAGAAAACTCATAAAACATGGGCGATAAAGTGTGCGTGGTGAGTAGGGTTAAGCATTAAATGAACCACAATCTTTACACCGGCAAGAGTAGGTGGATTTAAGAAAAAATCTTACAAAAGAATTCTAATAAAATTTAAATTTACAATTTAAATATTGAATTAAAATATCTCCATTATAACTATTAGTTTGACAAAGTGCTTATGTAGAAATTAAAGAGCAATTACCACTATATATATAAGGCTTACAGGTACAATGATATGTTGTATGTTATTACATTTCTCCAGCATGAATTTTTATAGTCCAACTAAAAACACTTCTCCATGAATCTAACAAAGTCATCGAAATCAATATTTCCGTTTCCATCCTTATTGATTGCCCTGATCTTCCTTTCACAGTGCATCACTTCTTGGGAGCCTGCCTTCTTCAAGCCTAGAGAGCACAGAACTCTCCGCAAATCCATGGCGTCTATAAGCCCATCTTTGTTCTCATCAAAGATATCAAAAGCTTCCTTTAGCTCTTCCAAGGTTGGCTCCTCAAGCTCAAACAGTCGTGAGACTTCACTTGCATTGTATCTTTCTTGAAGCTTGTCACCTTCTACGTCATAGAATAATTCTAGCCTGCCAAGCACCGTGGTTATATCTCCTACACTAACTTCGTTTTCTTCTCGTTTATGACTTGGATTTGGTTTTTGGGTCGATGGTGATCTGATAAAGACATGGAGTGAGCTCAGGAAATGGTTGAAAAAGTTCAGGAAAGTTGAGACAATACCACAGAGAAACATGTACCGGTGGAAGGTATGAATTGTTAGTAGCAATCCTTTCATGTTAAGCATTAATGAAGAAGAAATGATCTGAGACCGACCGCCTATATATAATAAAGTTCATCAAAAACCATTGCTGGCAACGAGGCAAGTGAACTTGTAATTAAGATTCGTGTGTGAACTCTGAGAATCTTTGTGGAAAAGAAGAGGAAATAAAGACGTCGTATACCTGAAGAGCGGCTTTCTTGTAAGCTTCAGACACTTCAATCTGAAGGTTCAAATGTCTTGAGATCCAACATTTCTTAAATATAAAAACAAGGCCTTTAGAAAACTTGTACATGACAGATTGTTGGATACTAAACTAAACCTCCATTAGTTTACTCCCCCGAATAGCGTGTAAACATACACATAAATAGATTTGAAAACGATGAAAAGGTCCTCCATAGAATTAGAACAGAATATAATTTAAGTTAGGTAGGTCATAGTCTCCTTTCAAAGTCTTATTAGTTGCAATTAAATTTGTTTGTCAGTTCTTTGGAATCTCTGACCCCAAACAAAACATTTGATAAAATTGTTGGACAATTTTGTCCCTCCTCCTTAATATTGGACAACTATTAATTATATTTTTAGTTTTTTAATAACTTATCAGTTAAGTTACGTAATTTAATTCAAACAAAGTTAATAAAGTGGCGGCCTAATAAATGATCTAAATTAATGTGTCGAAGTCCGAGAGAAAAATAGATCCTGATTAATATAGACCGGACTCATATCGAGCTTATGATAGGAAAGCCCGATATAAAATTTATATATAAAGATTAAGGTTTCCTTCAGTTGTTTATGTAATTCGTAAGCATACGGATCCTCTGACCCGTGAAGAACGCTTATGTCTTAAGAAAATTGAAGAAAGGCTTTAACCGAGTGTCGGTGATTACTTTCCATGAAAGTCTAGGGAGATTGGAGCTCGTTTTGATCTCAAAAACGGCTTCAAAACATCAGATGGAGCCAAAATCAGGTATTTTGCATTTCTTTCGTTTTTAACCCTTTTATGAACGATCCGGAACAGGTAATAAGGTCTACCCTACATGTTACACGTGGTATTAGAGCAGTTACATAATCGGGTTGTCAGAATGAAGGTTTTTCAGTTTCCATTCATTATGGTTTTCATCAGTTTTTTTATTCATTTTTTGTTTTTTTTGCGTATATGTTTACGTAAAAGTGGTATACATAAGGTTAGTTATGAAAAATGAGTCGAAAATGGGCCAAAAAGAGCGAAAATTGGATCCCGTGTCACTGAAAATCGTCCGCCTCATTTGAGGGCAATGCACCGTTGGGCGCGTGTGCTATAGTAACGGCGGCAGTGGCGGCACGGATGGCATGTGCCGCCAAGTGGCTCCATGCGTTGAAGGATAGGTGTGGCGCGTGCAACACACGTGCCTCACACGGCACGCTCTCCCATGAGAGTGGAACAGCTGGCACGTGCGTAGCATGCACCCGCATCGGTTTCGACACGTGGACGACGGGGATCCAGACATGTGGCGGTGCGTGCAACGCATGCGCCACACAGTAAACGAGTGTGTGCACTTGGGGGGCGTGTGCAGCGCACGCGCCAGACGCATCTGACGTGCGTCTGTAAGCTAGCGTGTAGCGCACGCGTGCCCCTTACTCACGCAGGCTCTATGCCCTGGGTCTTTTAAAGTGATTTTTTTCAATTTTTTGGATTATTTTAATTTCCTGTGTCGCACATAACACATGTGTTTGATATTTTAAGGTATCGAAAGCCTTACAGGACGAAATGTTGGATTTTCATTACTTTGGATCGAATGTTTTAATTTTTAAAATTTGGTACCAATACAGTAGCGTGACTTAACCAATTTTTAAACTATTTTAAAACTTGAGTCATAACTGTAATTAATGTTTGTTCAAGGGGGAGAATGTTGGACAATTTTGTCATTCTCCATAATATTAGACAACTATTAATTGTATTTTGGGGTTTTTAATAATTTATCTGTTAAGTTACGTAATTTGATCCAAACAAAGGTAATAAAGTAACCCAATAAATGATCTAAACTAATGGGTCGAAATTTGGGAGGAAAATGAATCCCAATTAGTGTGGACCGGACCAATATTGAACTTGTGATGGAGAAGCCTGATATGAAAGCTATATATAAAGGTTAAGGTCTCCTTCAGTTGCTTATGTAATTCGTAAGCATACGGATCCTCTAACTCGTTAAAAGCGCTTACGTCTTAAAAAAACTGAAGAAAGACGTTAACCGAGTGTTGGTGATTGCTTTTCGTGAAGTTTTCAGGAGATTGGAGCTCGTTTTGGCTTCGGAAATTGCCTCGGAATATTGGATGGAACCAAAATCAGATATTCCGTATTTCTTTCGTTTTTAACCTTTTCATGAACGACCCAAGATACGTAATAAGGTCCATCCCGTATGTTACAAAAATGAGTTCGAACAAAATGCTGAGCTCACAAAGGTAATTAAACTTCACAAATAATAATGATTAATAATTCGTAGCCAAAAAAAAATGATTAATTGGAGTGGCGACCGAGTAAAAGGGGTCATTTTCCCAAACGTCTCTAAGAAGGGGACAAATTCTGTTCTCGTTAAAAATACCATTTTGAGAACAGAGGATTTCGTGTGCTCCAAGAAGGGAACAGATGCTAACGAAAGCTTGTGGTGATGTCAGATTTGAACAAATCCAACTTCCGGACTGTTGCCTTGGAACTTAGAAATGGACTTTCATGGTGCATTCCCAAGCATCTTTTCTTCACAGTAATGCAAACGAAAATACGCATGTAGCCCCAAACGGTAGTCCAAGCTAGTTTCCCTGGGAGCTTTTCAACCGAATTGACTAGAGATTGGTGTAGCGAATTAGCGATAAACTTTGGATAGTCAATTAAGAATAAAAAATATTATATTTTAAGAATAAAAAATATTAAATATTATAAATAAAAAATATTAAATTTTATTGAAAAGCTCCCAGGGAAACTAGCTTGGACTACCGTTTAATATTTTTTATTCCTTCATCTTATATCTGAAGTCAACACAAAAATGACTGCAATAGTATCTCCGACCATATATTAATAAGAATTCAACTTCTCCATTATCTACTTTGTCATAACTAGAATAACATCATTGCAATTAAACATCCAATCAGATAAAACTTTCTTTATCTCACACATAAAACTAAAGCAACAACGTACTTAAAGTTGGATATTTTGTTTCTAAAAACAATTCTTTCAACCTTACAAAAGTTCTTTAGCCAACTGTCATTATTTTTTTGTAGATATGCAAGTGTACTGAGAATCTCTTTTTCTCATTCTGGTAAACACCTCAAAACATTGAATTTTCGACTCCAACGTCTTAAAAGTTGAGTTCCATTTGGTTAGATAATTCAAAACCAACTTTTTCGTACTCGGAATGCATAGAAGTTATGCAGTTTCTTTAAGTTTCTCAACTCTTTCAGGTGTTGCACTCTAATATACTATATTATTCCAAATCGAACCTATTGCTTCCTTTTTCATCTTTAACCCAACCTTCACAATCAAATTCATAATATGTGCAAAATAATGCATATGGAATAATCTTCCACTAGCCAACAAGCTCTCAACTTGTATCTCATTCTTCAACTTTTCAATTATAGCATCACTCGTGCTACAATCGTTGACTGTTGTGGTGGATAATTTGGTGTTCATATTCCAATCTATCAACCAATCTCTCATCACGGTTGTTGATCTTTTGCTTGTAAGTGGTGTTGGAATATAAATGAACCTACTATATACAAATATGACTAATATAAATCATAATATAATAAAAAGTAAATAATAACAATATTAAAGAATATAAATTACCTTAAAAGTTTATTGCACAAAGTCCAGTCATTGTTAATATAATGTAACATCACCACCATATAACCCTCTTTTTAGTTGTTGACTATCTATATGCCTATTGTAATGACAATTTGACCTTTAATACTTGAGAATGTTCTTATAATTTCTTTCTTCTTACCTCGTATATCTTCATAATTTCCTTCTTCTTATTCTCATATATCTTTCATAATTACCTTCTTCAACATATTCCGAGTTATAACCTTAAAGGTTAGTTATTGTAAGTTACAAAACATCCTAAATCTTTTAGTGTTAACTATAGATAGTGGATGGTTATCACCAATTACCATAGAAGCATCAAAAAATCTTGATTTGTTACTGACATAAGATGTTGCAGTCATTTTATTCTTTCCTCTTATAAGGTCAATATTAAAAAATGTTTGACCTCTTGAAACAATCTTTTCCTATTACACAAATCCACGTGTCTTTTTAAATGAAGGGTTCCACCTATTAAAATCCTGATCAATATCTTGTAATAATACTTACATTCGCCTTTTTCTACTCTGTCCATTTATCTAGTTTTATTGAAGCGATTCTAAACTTACATTTTTTAGTTGACCTAGACTTGTATCCTCATTTGGTACGTGATTAAAAGTTTCCACTTCTGTACTAGATTATAACTCTCCACTGAAGAAATACGCTGGTCCATCTGAAACAATCAAACAATCAACATATAAATATATATGTTATTCATAACCATAATCGATAATTCATGTCACCCAAAGCACAAGTGTGTATATGTTTTTGTGGACTTAAACAGTCACGACACGGGCTTATATATGATTGTGAAAGTCATTGTGAAATTTTTATGTAGACTTATACGATCACTTGCACAAACGTGTATATGACCGTTTATGTCATATAATCATACTTACACGGTCACATATATGAGTTGTATATGATCGTATAAGTTCTTGAAACTTCACACTCACAGGCACTTACATAGCCACATAAATGCACGTGTATGTGACTATGTAATTATGTGAAAACCCCCTTTCGATGGGAACAATCCTAGAAATTTCAGTATTCTAAAAATTCAATCTTCAATTAAAAGATTCAAAACTAGATTACGATAAAGAAACTTTACCTTGATAGGTGAGTGGTAAAGAAGAAAAAAAAGATGACAACGAGGTGGTGGGGAAGTGGGGCGGCACAATGAAGGGGCCGCGAGGGGGATTGCAAAGACTAGAAAAGGAAGGCGAAGGATATGGAGGAAGGAAAAGTGGGCAGCAGACTGATTTGAGAGAGAAAGAGAGGCTGAAATCTAAAGATAGAGGAAGAAAATGACACAAGAGAGGGAGAAAAGATAGGAAAAAAACGACGTAGAGGAAGAAAACGACACAAGAGAGGGAGAAAAGATAGGAAAAAACGACGGGGTGTTATTTCATCAGAAACAAAAATACTTAGCTTATAAGCAAAATGACATCTTTTAAATGTCAAAACCTATCAATCTTCGTACCGAATTCAGCTCAATTTTCACCATTAGTACCAGAGGCTTAATCAACATAGGCTTGACCCGTTGACTTTGACCAGGTCGAGTCTGTTGTGAAATTCGGGTTAATCTCCAACAATAATAACAAATTCGCCTTGCGCACTATTGCCTAGGTGAATAAAGTGTGAATGATTGTACTGAAAAATCATACTAGGTAAATTCTAAAAAAAGACTGGAGTGGTCACAAACGGTCCCACTTAAAACTCAATCTACTAAACAAAATTTTTCTAGACATGTAATTTAATAGAACAATAATTCACTACAACTATACCTGACAATAGTTATTAAATAAACAAATAAAGAACATCAGAATTTAACGAGATTCAACCAATTATGCTTGATTCCTCGAATATTACTAAATTGATATTTCACTATTTTCATAAAATAATACAAGTGAAATACTACAAAAATTTTGTCTTAAGGAAAGACAATTTTCGAGATGTTTAAGATAAGTGAAGGAGTCTTTTTTTTATAACTTAAGAAGACTCCTCCATTTTTATATTTTACAATATGGGAATATGTCAGAACGTTAATACAGCCGAACCGAATCCCAAATGTCATCCCTATGTATACGTACATAGGCTTGACTTTTCTTCTAACTACGTATATAAATACAAAAATCGTTACTTTTTTCTTTCCTCGTAAAAATTAATTAAAATTCCTTTTTTTTTAAAAAAAAAAGTTTGCTTAATACGCAAGAATATCTCTCTTTGCTTATAGAATTGATAGCTTACCATGGCATCCGATCAGACTGATGTAAAGTTCATTGGCAGAATCGAAAAAGCTTGTTCTGCACATTCATCCCTGGTCCTTTGCCTGCAACGACTACTACGTCCACAAGAACCATTTCCTCAAAGTTAAAATTGTTTATTATAAGAAGATAAGGAAGTGGCATAGCTGACTTTGAAGCTCATTTGCCTTTTAAAGGGATGATACTTTCTTCTTTTACTTTGCCCTTTTTCACTGTACAATCTTCCATAATTATTTTTTTAGGTGTTTATTTCATGAATTCTTATATACTCCCTCCAATTTATAATAAGTGTCGTTTTAGATACATTTTAATTATTCAAAATAAGTGTCATTCTTAACTTTGTATGCATGTTTGTAATTTTACTTCCAAAATTAACCTTTAATGTCTCTCACATCTTAATTACACAGATTATATTTTCAAGGCACTTTAACATGTAATTAATAAGGGTATATCAGATATTTCATTAACTTTATTAATAAGTGTGCATTCCTCTAAAACGACACTTATTTTGAATAGGAGAGAGTAGAATTTTAGTAATTTTAAGCTACGAAACTTGTGTGGAAATAGAATACCAATGTTTTTAGGATTATGTGGTAATAAAGTTTCATTAATTAGACTTCTTACATATAACTCTATACATACCTTGTTAAGAGTTATATAAGGTAGTAGCTTTGGTCATACTTCTCCTTGTATGTTTTTTCTTACAATGACAAAAGAATCTATAAATTTTTGTATTCTTTGCTTCTTTATTGTTTATATATATTGCTTCCATTTACGCAACAACTGATATCAAAGTGAAGGTTAATTTGCTATGCAAGATGTCTATGTATAAGTTGGGTATCAAGAAAGTCAATAGATCGAATGACTTCACTTCTTGGAAGGTGAAGACAAGAGTGGTTTTTGTTCAATAAAGCTGCGAAGCAACGTTAGAAGGAGAAAAAAATTTGTTAAAGAATTTAGGAGCATCAGAGAAGGAATTAAGATAATTTTTCGAGAGCACATAGTTCAATACTATTGAATCTAGGAGACTGAGGTCCTACTAGAGATAATTGATGAAACTAGTTCTGTGTCCTTGTGGAAACAACCTGATCAGAAGAAATCACTTACAAATCATTTATTTCAAAAGTAATGTTTAGATACCTCAGGGATGTTTACATAACAAAAAATAATCACATTAACCTAAGGGGTGTGATTGAATTGTAGGGACTCGTCCATTCTTAACCAAAGATAAGGGGTTCGATCCTTAATTTTAGGTATGGAGTAGCTTTAAATCATTGGGTCAGCTGTCACATCCTGTGAGATGCCTACAAACCAACGAGTGGATTAGTCACTGGGTCCGCCGGTGGATACTCTAGTCTAAGACTAAAAAAAAAATCACATTGATAATTTTAATTAGATAATTTGAGATCTACAAAGTATTGGAATTAAAATTAGAGGCAAGAATCAAGCCATAATCTTTTTATGCTCTTTACTAAATTCATATGAGAATTTTGTTGATACTGTATTGTATGATAAATAGACTATTTATGCCAGTAATGTGAAGGATACCTGACACATATGAATGTATGCCAAATATGAGAGCTATGAAAATAAAACATAAGTCACGGTCTAAATTGAATGCGAAAGTTGTTCGATGTTCATGTTGATTCATTTTCCATTAAAACTTTGATGGTGTACGATGAAACGAATTGAAGACACGAACGATTTTTTTTTTTTCATTGAAACTATGCTTCGATACACCAATTTCTACCTAGCACAAACGATAGCAACATGGCTTGTTTCTGCCAAAATCAATGACTAGCACGAAAGCTACATACATATATAGTGCGCGTTTGATAATTTTGGACTCTGTCAGATTAATCATGCCATGCAACTAACTAGCAACTTCTCTTCAAGCCATCTTTGTTTGTTAATCCTAGCAATGAACTCCTCTACTCTTTTGTTTAGTTCATCAGCTGGCAATCCAATCTCTTCTTCTCCAACCTTTTCCTCTTGTTCTTCACAATCTTCTTCAACTTCCCTTTCCTTTTCCTTTTCCTCTTCTTCTTGTTCCTCTTCTGGAACTTGATGTTTGTCTTCCGCTGACAACATTCCTTCTTCTTCTTTTTCATCGTCGAACACCTGTCTATTCTCAACCAAATTCAATTCTAACTTACTCTGCTCTGTGGTTTGTGGACGGCTGGACACTGATGATCTTCTGAAACTTCTACTTCGCTCAACATACTCCTCGTAAATTTGAGCTGATGACGAACAAGAATAGGTGGGTGACCCCAGGAGCTTTGATTCTCCGACAAGATAAACAACAATAACATTAACTACTATAAACAACCATTTGGGGCAGAAGAAGGAAGATAACATTTTTGGGAGAGATAGGAATAGAAGTTGCTTCAGGGAAGAACGTAAAGAGGGCACCCAGTAAGGGTAGGAACATAGTAAAGTGCATGTCAATGCAGTGAGCGAGTGAGAAAATAGGCTGTGAACAAACTGACGAGTCTTGTAACGGTCAATGGTTTGATGCTTTCCAAAATTGGTTATCGCATCCATGGTTGATGGAACTACAAAGATCTTGGGAGTGGTCAAGATGGATAATCGAATAGTTCTTTAGCAGACACCTTTGGTTGCATGAAGTGAGGATTCTCATGTGACAGAAGATAGAGCAGTGAAATGGAGGAGTTATATAGAGACTGGAAAGGAGGAACTAATGGAGGATAGTTTGGTGGGATTCAAGAGATGCTACTTTATTCATGTATCTGTAAGAGAAGTTGCTTTTGAAAAGCCATGGCAAGTTCAAAATGTGTGTTTTTAAGCCTTCATTAGCTTTCCACAATGCCTGGTAATTGTTTTCAGTTTTCTTCCATAAAAAAAGATTAACATACATAAAAAGTCAGCAACAGTTCAACATCTGTCTGCAAAATCAATTTTCTATACACAACAAATCTCGTATTCTAGAACGGGACAAGAAGTTACGTGCGTATTGTACAGGAAATTCTTAACATAGTTGAATGAAAATATCATATCAATTACGTTATTTTGATATATAGTTTTTGGTGACTTGCGTACATGACAGGTTTTACTTTAAAGTTATTTAACAAGTAAAAGGAAAACGAAACAAACAAAAATTAAAAAGTTTGGAATAGAAAGGAAGGAATTTATTCTTCCTGTTTCTTATGGCTTGAAAGGAGGAGTTCATGTGCCAATTGGCATTGATTTCAAGGCTTTTTCACAAAGTTATGCATACTTTTCGTTCCATAATTGAAGTGAAAAGTTTAAGGACTCGTGATTTGGGTGCTTAATGCTAAAAAAAGGTCGTTTTCTAGGTTGTTCATGTGGCTAATCACTCTCAATTGTGTTTTTCGTAATTATTACTTTTATTTCAAAAATTAGATTGATATCTACCTAATTATGATTTCATACTTTTAACTCTTCATTTAGACTTAGATTATAAAAAAAACGGACATTGCTTTGGAGTTTAGGAGATCTTAATTTATACAATAGGCTTATTGAGATTATTAATTTTATGAAAAAATGAGGCTGAATAAAAATTATAATAATATAATTAAGGCTGGCAATGAATAAGTATGTTTCAAAAAAATTTAAATGAAGTGTGATTAAATTCAAGTTAGATCAAAAATCTTAAATTTTGTTTAAATTTTGAATTTTATATTAATTTTAATTATTATGATTAGAATTACTAATGTTAATGAGCCGGGCGGCCCCAGGACGGTTCGTGGCTCGACAGGCTGAAATAGGTCAGCTCAGGTCAACTAGGCCCATTATATATATATATATATATTAAAAAGTAAAAAATGATGTCGTTTAAATAATGGTCCAGCCACAGGCCTGGCTGGCTAGTGCTCAACCCGACCACTTTTGACCCGTGGCTCGCCTTTGACCTAGTTAACCCAGGCCAAAAATAATAACTGTCATTGAAAACATAGTTTAAGAATATAACCATGATAATGCTTTTGCAAGATTGAAACTTTAGATTCCTTGTAGATTCTTGGTCCTTGGAGATGGATGAAGGTTCATTCATGGAAGGATCTTTAGTGAGCTTGTAAAAGGATGTAGTTTCGCCCAGGTACAGTTTTGTGACGCCTGGAGATAAAAGCCTAAAGACGAGTACCTCTCCAAAACTACAACAGAAGCTTCCAAAGTTCATTTTAGGCTTTAATGAGGTAATGTGCACATCAAATGATTTGAACCATCTCCAAAATGATTTCGCAATCAAATTCGCAAATTCCTTTTCACGCGAAGTACATTTTGATCAATATGCTTATGTATGAATAATGTTCCACAATTATTTACTGGGTTGGACAGTTAATTACAAATTCATCTATTTCCTAACCCACAAAACTTATGAAAGGCAACTTCACAATGCTAAACAGCCAAAAGAGAAGTTATTGGTCAACAGTGGCCATCTCAAACCAAAAAATGAATAGAGAAACTATACCATAATTTATGGAAAGATGGCTAACCAAAAAACTTCACCTCTCAATCTGTCATTGAAGGGACTAAAATACAACAAAATGGTTTTTATCCAGCTTAAACAGTCAGAACTCAGAACACTCAAGAACAATAAAGAGAAGCCGGCAAAGCTACTACAAAAACTGTGGTTGTTAAAGCAGGCAGTAAACCTGCGGACTAAAGAAGAAAAAGGTTCCAAGTCTAGACGATCTAAAGAACAAAAAATTGGGTTCAATGCAATCAAAGCCTCCTCATAGGAGAGAATCAGTGCACCACAAAACTGTAGGCAGGGGGTAAAAAACTAAAAATTACTACTACTTCTAGTCAAACTCTTAAGCCACAAAACTATTTCTTTTCACAGTACTAAAGCAACTTTCTCATGGGAGACGACTGAAGACGGGTAGGCAATCAAAGGTTCATAATGATCAGCTCCAGCACCACACCATCCTGTCACATAGCACAAGTATACACAAAATTTGTTAGCAAATCAAGAATTTAGCTGGATTGTTAAAAAGAAATAAAAAGAATGTAGCTGCATTATAGCAATAAGATGATAAGATGTGTTTCTTATAAAGTTGTGAAGCTCAATTACCTGTTCCTTTCATAAACAAAAAGAAAGGAAGCTCGCAAATTTCACATCTGGGACGATGTGGGAGAAAGAAAACACAATTTTCTTCATCAACCATGGCATCAGATCCATGTGCTTGTACCTGCGAATATTTGAGCAAAACAACCAAGCAGAATGAATATGCAAGAGCTTCAGAAGAGAAGAAAATTTATATAATATTTGAACAAACTATGAAGAAAGTGAGTGACACAAACACGCAATCTAAGTCTGAAGAATAGCTGACAATAACCTACCATGGAAGCCAGAGAACAACTACAAATTTCTTCTTTGTGCATTGAAGTTCCCCGCTACAAATCAAATGCACATCTAGTCCTAATATCATGAAATTGACATTTGATAGACTATAATGGCTTGAAAAGTTGAAGCAAGCCCTATAAAACAGTTATCTCCATCCAATTTAGAATCATTCATCAGAAAGGAAAAAAATTGAAAAGATGGCAAAGAAAATGAGAATCAAATAACAAGGACATGGAAATTATTAGACCAGAATGACAGCATCCATTTGCATGGATATAATTTCTGAGAACAAGCACACACTTTGACCCACCAAACGAATCAAACATACAGTGTGCAAACTCTCAAATGAAAGTAGCTAACAGAACTGTGCCCTTACCACATATATCTCACGCTTGAACTCTGTGGCAAGGCATTCGATGGCAATATCATCTCCGAACGCTGCAGCATGGCCTTGTCTATTCTCATCTACAGATAACAAACCTTCCTCAGTATATTGCAAAGAGATGATATCATAGTCATCATCAGGTGAACCAGAGATGGACATGTACTTGGCCCAACTGGGGCCGTCATTCACCGGAATACATCTCTCTTTGTAAATAGACTCCGCCGCCATCTCTCTTCAAATCACAACAAGTAAACCAACAGAGCTTTAACAACTAATACTCCTAACAATCAAAGAATACAAACCAAAATCCAAAAATCCCACATACAATAAACAACATTAACAAAAGAGAATGTATTGTCATCAAAAGAACGGATCTTCAGTTTCTTTTCTTTCTTTTTGTTTTTTTTTTGGTGTCAGGAACCAAAAAGAATCGTAATGAAATCAACGTGAACAATTACTAGAAAATAGTTCCGATTATTCACGTGCTGTGAAATGAAATACCTTTGCATACCGAGCTGAACAAGCTCATCAATGGCGGAATCCAAAGCTAAGCGATCCTCCTTCTTCGCTAAAAACTTCAACTCCTGAACAACATGTATTCCCCAACCGTTCTTCAGATCTGGAGAGTACAAGTGCCTAATTGCGTCGTTTATAGCCTCTTTCTCTTCGCTACTTGCCGATCCAAAATCTTCCGAGAACCTTCGCACCGTCCGCCGTCTCAGCTCCCGCGCGTCGATTCCACGCGCCATCATCGCTCTCTGCGACGCCGTGAAGAGGCAGTTCCCGTCCGCCGACACCTCGCCCCCGTGCGACAGCCGGAACACGACCGATCTGTCGATCACTGAGCCGTTACTGTCGGCTGGATGTTTCCAAAGGACGCCCTTATCGTGGAGTCGTATGAGGTGTCGTCGCTGTTGGTCTTCTAAGCCAATCACATCCTCCCACGTGGCGGTCTGTGATATACTCTGGTCCGTGAGACCAACGACCTCGATTGAAGCCGGCTCCGTCTCTCTCCAGTGAACGGCCGGCGACGACGGTGCTTGAAATGTCGTCGCCACTGCCGAATCAACAAACACTTTCCCCATTCAAATTTCTATTTTTGTAATTTCTTCCCTGTCTTTACACTTCTACAGAAAAATGGAGTTTTCTTTCTATTTTCTTTCTGCTTCAGTAGAAGGAGTTGCAGAGGAGGGAGAGAGAGAGAGAGAGACAGAGAGAGAGAGGGGGAGACAGATTAGGGTTAACGGATAGATGTACGACGCGGGAGAGTTGCTCTGACACGTGGCTCTATCTGGGGCATCTAAAGAGAAGTTGTTCTTTGACCTGTTGAAAGATGCTAACATAAGCCGGTAGACCATGAATAATAGAATATCGTAATATTCCCTCACTAGACGTTGCTGTGAGCTGGCAGGCATATTCCCCCTCCAAGGTAAGCAATGACGTGGATTTTGTAAAACCAATAGCTTTCTTACAAGTAAGAGTTTTGTGGGACCTAAGTTTCTGTTGTCCAATGAAATTCAGAATCAGTATGAACCTGCGCCACACGTGGTTCGAGGCTTCTACATATCTTAGCCAACTACGGGTTTGAAGGTAACGGTCCAATTTTACCGTGGCATTTTTTAATGTTTTAGAGGTTTTCCTTTTTTATGAGAAAATGCTTTTTAATTAAGATTAATTCTATAAGCTTTAAATTCTAATATTTTAAAATGACTTGAAAAAAGAAGTATAAGGTTTAAAATTTTGATTGATATTACATCGTTAGAAAATTAAATAAATTAAAATATAATTAAAATAGATTATTTTTATAAATAATTTAAAATTATTTAAATAAAATTAATTTATTTATTTCACTTTATATAAGCTTATTAATTTACAGAAATTAACAAATTAATTAATTTTTAACAATAATAATTATTAAAATAAATTAAATAAAAAATAAAACGATTCAATAATTTAACAGTTTAATTTTTTAAATTATTAACAATTCTCAATTTCTGACTACAAGAAACGCCGAACAACAATATATGTTCTTACACAGTTATCGGACTCACTTGCCCCCACAGCCTCCAACAAATTTCATGCAAAAAATTATTATTTTAAGTTTTGACCCCTAAAAAAATAAAATTTTATTACATTAAATTTTTGCCCCCATTAAAAATAAAATTTTTTCCCTATCAAAAATTTGCCCCCACTTAAAAAAATTTATGGATCCACCCCTAGTTATCGCGAGTAATCTATGTGGATAAGGCCAAGGCCATTGAAAAAAAGTTAAATGCTTTAAGCCTCGTGCCATTTAGTCTTTGTTTGGATCCTTATTTGCGCAAGAGAAATGAAAGGAAATATTGAGAAAAAAAGAGGAGAAAAGAATGGAAGAGAAATGAGACTTCCTTTCCTTTGTTTGTTTTCTTAATTTATCAAATGAAAGAATTGAAACTTATATTGGACAAAAGAATTTTTTGAGACCTTTATGCCCATCATAGAACTTGTTTATCTTTTGTTAAATAAGGATACAATGGTAATT
The DNA here is from genome assembly GCA_027576455.1 of Erythroxylum roigii. NCBI lineage: Eukaryota > Viridiplantae > Streptophyta > Magnoliopsida > Malpighiales > Erythroxylaceae > Erythroxylum > Erythroxylum roigii. The sequence continues at coordinate 7,503,050 of JANZXV010000003.1, forward strand.
TATTTATATTAGAGTTATCTTGTCTTGAATTTCTCGTCATTTCCTACCAATTTGGTGAGAAATATATTTGGTATAAATTTCTCTCCTATTCCTCTCCATTCGCTCACATTCCTTTTCCTTATTCTTATTTTTGTCTAAACAATGGAAACCAAGAGAAGTGCAATTCTTTTCCTTTCTTTTCTTTTCTTTCATTCAATCCAAACAAAGGGTCAACGTTTTCTATGTTTAAGATATTATCTTACATTTTAAGGCATTGTTATAGTTTTTTTTTGGCTATTAAATAGTAAAAAAATATTTAAGTAACGATATCAGTTCTCCTTAATATTTATGTCAAGATTTAGGATAATACATTAAATTATTTATTTTCATGTTATGTACAATTAGATAATAATTAGGTATCTTTAAAAATTTTAATATAAAATATGATTTGAAATCTGAAACATAATTAAAAGAAAACATAACGTATATATTTTCAAAATGGAGATTTTCCTTCATGAACATCAAAGCTTCCTTTGTTGTACATTTCATGAGGATGAACTATTAACTAGTGATGACCTCACCAATCCCGGAACACTGAAATGCTTAGCTGGATAACACATGTTTCGATGAAATCCATGCCAGTACCATGGATCGCATGCCCACTCGCTCATCAACAAAACATAGAATTGGCGGGAAAAGGTGACCTCCAAATTGTACCTGTACCTGTAGAGCAAAAGCAAACGAAAAAATCATTGTCAGAAGTTTTTTCCGAGACATCAGGACTGTGGTCCTATCGACAATAGTTTTAGATCACAATCAATTCGAAATTTGACAGCGTTTCGAAAGTGGACTTTTAGAAATCAGAGTTTCCAAAAATATGATTAATGCATGATTTAAACTCTTAACTTGAAAGACGGAAATCGGCTGATGTTAAGGTTGCACGTGTTCTCATCTCTGAATTGGACAATTGTTATAGTTCGGGTCATTTAGAAGAATGTAATAAGTATCACCCAAGATTTCTTATATCTGTCCAATAACCTCTACGACCCACATAGATCTTATAGTAATATATCTATTACTAGCGGAGTAAAACTGCGCGATGTACAATGATAATGCCCAGTTGGTTTAGTGGTTTATAATGTAAGGAAAGCATAGTTATCAAATAATAGAAATTTTAATATATAAGGTAAATTTTATAAAGAAGATTTAAATATATTATATTGAAAATATAAAAGGTAAAATATAAAATATAAAATGTTTTGTTATTGATTAAGTTTGTTATTAGTTAAGGGTTAAAATAATATAAGGTAATAATCATTAATATGAAGGGTGAATAAAAGTTAATTGATTAGATAGTTAAAAACATTAGCTATTTATTATGAATTGAAAAAATATTAATTAATTGTTATTTAAGCATAACTAAAAAAGCATTAATTGTCCCTCAAAAAAAAAAAGCATTAATTGTAGGAAGTGTTGGACCAATGGAGGTTGACAAATTAAATACTTCCATGTTTTGATAATAATAAAACTTAAAGAATTGGTTAAGAAATAATTTCAGGAATTGGATTAAAATGGTGGTACACTCTGTAACACCCAAATACCCCCTGGGAGGATATGTGAATGTCACCCAAGACAGAACAAACAAAATCAAACATCACACTGATATTTATTTTATTTATTAACTCAAACCCACACACATATATTACATATCTTAAATCTCAGAACAGAAATCTAAAGAATATTTACAGGCCCAAATAAATTATACAAAATACATATTCGAGCGACACAAAACTCAGACTCCTTTGGCCAC
>JANZXV010000003.1:7519809-7535434 GCA_027576455.1 Erythroxylum roigii
TCAATGGATTTTATTCTTGGTTTGCCACGTACCCAACGTGGTTCTGACTCTATTTATGTGGTAGTTGACAGGTTTTCAAAAATGGCACACTTCATTCCTTGCAAGAAGACTAGTGATGCATCTCATATTGCCAAACTGTTTTTCCAGGAGATTGTTCGTTTGCATGGCATACCCAAAACAATTACTTCTGACCGAGATGTGAAATTTCTTGCTCATTTTTGGACTGTTCTGTGGAAGCGTTTTGGGACTGAACTTCGTTACAGTAGCACGGCACATCCTCAAACTGACGGACAGACTGAAGTGGTGAACCGCACGCTTGGCAATCTATTGCGTTGCATATGCAGCGATAAGAAGACTTCTTGGGATCTTGCTCTTCCTCAAGCCGAATTTGCTTACAATAGTTCTATCAACAGCTCTACTAAGAAGATGCCTTTTGACATTGTTTAGAGGAAGGCTCTAGTTCAGACAGTTGACCTTATTGCACTTCCTGCAAGTTTTCTTCCTAGTGTTGCAGCTAGCAATTTGTCCAACCAACATGTTGATATGTTTAAACAGGTAAGGCAAAACTTGAAGGAGCCCAATGAAAAGTACAAGATTGTCGTTGACAAGTATAGACGTTTCCAGTCCTTCAAGGTTGGTGATCAAGTTATGGTGTACTTGCATAAGGAACGGGGAGGAGGACAACAAAAGTTGGATCCAAAGAAGATTGGTCCTTTCAATATAATTCAGAAGATCAATGACAATGCTTATGTTTTTGACCTTCCAGATCATATGAAGATATCCAAGACATTTAACATGGAGGATCTTTATCTTTATCACCCTGATGATGGTAGCTCGAGGTCGAGTTCTTTACAAGTGGAAGGGAATGATGCAGATCATTTAGCTTTGGATTACAAGGAAGATCTTGACCGCGACAAGGTTTGCAGAAGGATGCGAAACAAGGCTTAAATCTTACATATGAAGATTTTTAAGACTATTTTGCTATTTTTCGGTCTTTTATTTTTTAATCTTGTCAAGTTTTGGATTAGGGTTTTTGGCCATTATAAATAGGCCTTATTTATGTTTTCTCGGGGGACTTTTTTTTAGGGAATCAAAAATTTCATTCCAGAATTTGGCTTTGCCTTTCTTTCAAGATCGCTTGTCGTTCTTGTTCATCTTTTCGTCCAATCAAACGACATTGATTAAACTCCTGAACGGAGTCTAAACGTTCTTGTTCCATTCATAACTTTCGTTCTGCATCAATTTCATTCCTCGTCTATTCTATTCCTTATATATTCTAGTAAGGTAACCAAACAGCCTGTTACTTTGTAATTTGTAATCGACAACACACTAAGTTACCAACACGATCTTACAAATTCAGAATTTACCCATCGGAGTTGACCAGCCAATAATCAACCAACACAAACTCACAATTCATAAATCAATTAACTAACACAATTAAAAAACAAACGAAACCACAACATACATGAGAACCAGCCAATGATGCGAGAAAAGGATGAAGCGACTTCGTGCGACAGAGGAGGAGCAAGTGAGCAGCCCAAAGGAGCAGATCTGAGATCCAAGACCCGACATGCACGATGGACAACAATAAAATTGAGAGCCAAGAGCCAAAGGAGCTAATCAAGCAGCTTGGACTTGAGCTAATGCAAGATAACAGGTCAATAGGGATGAGCAAATAGTGATGGTGGGTGTGCAATAAGGAAAGCAAAGCTGGGTAGAGCAAAGAAAAAGGAGAGCTAAGAATGAGCAAAGAAGACTAAAGAGGGAGAGTGTGAGAGAGACAATTAAAGTGAATGAGCAACTAAACATGACAGAGTCGAACGATGGAACAAAGAGAGGGAAAGGAGAAGCATGGCTTAAAGAACGAGTCGAACTATATGTGTGTACATAGTAAGTAAGCAACAATTACAACAAACTCGGGGAGAGGAGGGAGGTGTAACAAATTTATAGATTTTTTCATTTAACTCCTCAAATTTTAAAATTTTACATTTTCATCCCAATATTTCACCAGTATATGATCAAAATGACTAATACTGTCTGATACCTTGTTATATCACGGGGACAAGAGGATGGTTCTAATATTTAGGACCTGAGGCATATGGTGAGAAAGATAAGTGTCCTACGCAAGAGTAACTGTATGAGGAAGTTGTCATGGAAGTTACGTACATGAAGATAGAGTGAGAGAGAGGTGTGGAAAATGTTATGAGTAATCTCTTTGTATTCTGTTACCTCCTGTATTTGTCTTCTTCTTCTTTACTGGGTGATTCTCTTTTTATATATATATATAACTTTAGGTGATTCTCTTTTTTTTAACATGTTTTCCGTATGTTATATCAGAGACTAACTTTTAATATAATTATATATCAGAATTCCCTCCACTTTTAATCTATGTATTCTCTTGGCAGGTTGAACATTACATATTGGTGCTTTCATTGAGAGATAAGGTATAACAGGTAACACACGTCTCAAAGATTTGTTAAATGAGTTAAAACATCTTACTGATATGGTGGACCAATCGAATCATCTTCATACTGGACGAATGGACATATTAGAGAGTTCAATGATTCGTGTAGATAGACTGGAAGTTTCTCTCGACGCCATCACGTGAGTGATGGATTCATTGACTTGAAGTGTGGATCGTCTACAACAACCACCTTCCACCACTGATTCCAATACAGACCCCAATGCTTCATTTATGTCTCAGTCTTCCCAACCACTTCACATGCGACAAGTGAAGTTGGATTTCCCTAAGTTCGATGGCACTGATCCTCTTAACTGATTTTTCTGTGTGGAATAGTTTTTTCCTACTATGATACTCATGATCCTCAACGTTTAGTTGTTGTCAGAATAAATATGGAAGTTTCAGTAGTACCTTGATTTCAAATGTTGCAGAAGTCGGGGCAATTCTCCACACGGGCTATGTTGATAGGTGCAATTGAACACCAATTTGGGCCTTCTTAATTCTGTTGTGCGGAAACGTTAATAAATTTGGAGTGAAAAAATAAAACAGTAACAAGAACACCAAGATTTTTATACTAGTTCGGCAATGCCTACGTCCAGTTTGGAGAGGACTGAGTATTTCACTATAATCAATGAGAGCATACAATAGTGTTTATCACTTAATTTCTCAAAAGACCCAAATTAACCCAAGCTCACACACTACTACTAGGAAGAGAAAACAAAAATATAATTTTTTTTTCTCTCTCCCTCTAGAACTCACTCCTTTCTCTCAAATTAACTACAGTCTCTCACACTAGAAACTCTTCTCTCATCTCTCCCCTGGAAAATTTCTCTCCTCTCTCACACTAAACAAATTATGCTCTCTTCGCTCTCTTCTCTCCTTCATTGTTGTTGCTTCTCTTTTATAGAGAATTCAACGGCTATGAAAGCTAGCTGCACCATTGAAATCCACCGAAAAAACAAGCCACCATTGTTGAGTCAACAATCACCGAAAGCAAGCTTCAATTTCTGACTTTAAAAAGGTAAGATTTCTAACTTTGAGAAGCTACCATTTCTGACTTTCTTTGAGACAATACTCAATAATATCCACCTTGGCTCAAATCCTCGAAGTGGAATGCCCTATGGTCATCTCCCAATCTCCTATGGGGCAATCAACAAATTTTACAAATGCCAATCAAGTCTAAGCAATGCTTAAACTTGAGTAACGAAACTAGTTTTGTCAATATATCAGCAGGATTGTCGGCGGTCCTAATCTTCTGAAGAAGAATATCTCCCTCATCAATAATCTCACAAACAAAATGGAATCTCACATCAATGTGTTTTGTACGTGCGTGATGAACTTGATTCTTTTCTAAATAAATAGCGCTCTGACTGTCGCAATGAACATCCACATGGTCCTGATGGACCTCTAAGTCATCAAGCAACCCTTGAAGCCAGATAGCTTCTTTAATAGCTTCTGTTACTGCCATGTAATCTGCCTCAGTAGTTGATAAGGCAACCGTAGATTGCAAAGTTGGTCTCCAACTCACTGGCCCTCCAAAGAGTGAACACAAAACCTGTAGTGGACATGCACTTGTCCAAATCACCTGCATAATCAGAATCTACATATCCAACAACACATTTTCCATTAACTTCATCTTGCTAAAATGATAAACCAACATCCACAGTACTCAGAATATACCGTATATAATCCATTTCACAACTTGTCAATGCTCTTTTCCTAGATTATGCATATATCTAATGACAATACTAACAGCTTGTGAAATATCAAGCCTAGTACACACCATAGCATACATCAAACTACCAACAGCACTTGCATATAGAATTTTAGCCATGTAATGACTCTCCTCATCTGTGTTAGGAGACATAGAAGCACTAAGTTTGAAATAAGGAGCAATAGGTGTACTAACCGGTTTTGAATTTTCATTCATCCCGAAATGTTGTAGTGCTTTCTTCAAATACTGCTTTTGACACAGGCCAATCTTGCCTTTTGCTCTATCTCTTTCAATTTCCATACCTGGTATCTTCCGAGCTTCTCCTAACTCCTTCATCTCAAATTCATTACTTAGTTGAGTCTTTAATCTTTCAATCTCCACTTTGCTTTTACATGTTATAAGCATATCATCAACATATAAAAGCAAATAAATAAAGGTTCTATCTTGTAGCTTGTGAAAGTATACACAATGATCATAATGACTTCTTGTGTACTTCTGCTCGATCATAAACCTATCAAATCACTTGCACCATTGTCTTGGAGAGTACTTCAAACCATACAATGATTTTTGCAATTTGCAAACCCAATTTTTTTTGCCAACAACCATAAACCCTTTTGGCTGAGACATAAAAATATATTCCTCCAAATCACCACGTAAGAACGCCAACTTGACATCAAGTTGAGCCAACTCAAGGTCAAACTGCACATCCAAAGCTAACAAAATACGAATGGAAGAATGTTTTACTACAGGAGAGAATGCCTCGTTATAGTCAATGCGTTCCTTCTAAGCATAGCCTTTAGCTACTAATCTGGCTTTGAATCTTACATTGTCTTTTACCAAAAATTCCATCTTCTTAGCATATACCCATTTACAACCAATTTTTTTCTTCCCTTTTGGTAACTGAACCAACTTCCAAGTCTTATTTTTATGAAGAGATTTCATCTCGTCATCCATAGATTTCTTCCACTCCATGCTCTCTGAACTCCTAACAGCTTCTTTATAGGTGGATGGAATATCATCTTCAATAACTGGAAGTGCATATGCCACAATATCAGTAAACCGAGCAAGCTTTCGAATTTTCCTTCTTGATCTTCTGGTTGCAATAGAATCTTGTTGTTGTGGTGGTTCTTGGGTAGGTACCTCCTCTTCATTATCCTCGTCCTCATCATCAAAATCAACTGTAGGACTAGTGTCTATAACATCAGACCTTACTGGATCAACTGGGGTCTTTAATTACTCCACTTGCTTTACACTACTCATGGTCTTGGTCGCTTCAATTTCCCCTTCATGCTTGTTCTGATTAACCATAGTAGTCTCATCAAAAGTCACATCTCTGCTTATAACAAATTTCTTCCCATCTGGACACCAAAGTCGGTATCTCTTCATGCCAGTGCTAAAGCCTATAAATAGAGCTCTCTTTGCTTTTGGATCTAACTTGCTTTCCTTGACATGATAGTAAGCAGGACAACCAAACATGTGTAAATGCTTGTAATCAGTATAAGGTTTACCAGATCATACCTCCATGGGTGTTTTGCCCTTGTTTGTAGTGGTAGGCAACCGATTAATAATATGACTTGAATAAGTAATTGTCTCAGCCTAAAACACCTCGCCTAAACCAGCATTAGACAACATACATCGAACTTTCTTAAGTAAAGTACGGTTCATGTGCTCTGTCACCCCATTTTGTTGTGGTGTCTCCCTAACCATGAAATGCCTCACAATACCCTTATCTTGACAAACTTCCAAAATAGGATCCGACTTATATTCACTACCATTATCTGATTTGAGAGTCTTGATCTTTTGACCGGTCTACATTTCAATCATCTTTTTTCACTTCAGGAATATCTTTAAGACTTCATCTTTATGCTTCATGGTGTACACCCATACTCTTATAGAGAAGTCATCAATAAAGGAGACAAAATAATGGCTACCTCCCCAAGATGCATTCTTGGAAGGTCCCCCAAATATCAGTATGAACATAATCTAGAATGCTTTTAGTATGGTGAATAGCAGTGCCAAATTTCACTTTAGTTTGCTTACCCAGTACACAATGTTCACATAATTCCAATTTACATGCCTTTGCGCCTTTCAATAAGCCTTGCTTCACCAATCCTTGCAATGCTTTTTCACCAGCATGCCCAAGACGCATATACCATAACCTTGTAGTATCTGAGCTATCTACATCAGCAGCTTCAATGATAGCTGCTCTACTAGTAACTGTACTCTCCTGCAAAAAATACAAGTTATTTCGTCTTGTACCTATCATCACCACAAGTGCCCCATACACAGCTTTAAGAACTCCACCCTCTATGGTGATCTTGATACCCTTGGATTCCAATACTCCTAATGAGATAAGATTTTTCTTCATATCCGGTACATACCGAATATCACTCAATTCTCTGACTGTTCCATCGTGCATTTTCAAACAGATTTTGGCTATCCCTTGTGTTTTGCAGGCATTATTATTTTCCATCAAAACAACTCCACCATCCAGCTCCTGGAAGCTAGAGAACCATTCCCGAATGGGACACATATGATAAGTGTAACCTGAATCCAAAATCCACTCCTTGTAGTGTCCATCAGTAGATGAACTAGTCAAAGCAAACTCGAAATCATCATCTCTAGATTTTGCAACATTTGCTACAGAACCCACTTTCTTCTTCTCTTTGTTCTTCAATTTGGGGCAGTCTTTCTTCCAATGACCCTTTTGGCGACAAAAGGCACACTCATCTTTAGCAGGAAACTTCCCTCATGACTTTGAACGAGATTTTCCCCGCTTCCCATGTTTTCTTTCCTCTGTTCGTCCCCTTACAGTGAGTGCCTCAGTTTGTGAATTGTGAGTCTTCAGTTCCTTCTTACGACAATCATGATTCACCAATGCCGCAGAAACGTCATCAAGTTTTTCCTCGGATTTTTCATACAACAAAGTAGTTGTCAAATGATCATAATCATTAGGCAATAAATTTAACAAACATAGTGCCTTATCCTCATCAGGAATTTTCACATCAAGGTTTGCTAAATCAGAAATTATTTTATTATAATCATTTAGGTGTTCGTGCATAGAAATACCTGGACGATACTGAAATCGGAAGAGTCGCTTCTTCAAGAAGAGCCAATTTTCTGAGTTCTTGGTCATATACTTTTCCTCCAATTTTGTCCATAACTCCTTAGCAGAAGTTTCCTTCATATAAAGATATTTCAGCTCCTTATTAAGGAATGATCGAATAGAGGCACAAGTATGGAGATTAATTTGTGTCCAGTGCTTGTCATCCATACCTTTGGGTTTATCTTCCAGAACCATATCTAACTCTTGTTGATACAATACATCCATAACTTCACACTGTCACATACCAAAATTATTAGAGCCATTAAATTTATCAACCTCTAACCTTGTAGTAGCGATTAGATGTCTACTGGATATAGGTGTCGATGATGACGCTAATGACTCCCTCTTAACAGACTCGTCTTTATCTCCAGCCATCTCACGTTACTGTTCACAAATACGTACTGATACTGTTCACAACACTATAGCTCTGGCATTATTCACGGGGACTGTAGCACGACATTGTTCACTCGTACTATTCACCGATACTGTTCACATGTACTGTTCATCGATACTGTACACTGACACTGTTCGCTGGTACTGTTGACCAACACTGTTCACCGGCACTGTAGATCCAATATATTTTCACTCCTACAACACCTCAGTCGAAAAACTGGCGCTCTGATACCACTTGTTGTGGGGAAACGTGAATAAATTTGGAATAAAAATAAAACAGCAACAAAAGAACACCAAAATTTTTATACTGGTTCGGCAATGTCTACGTCCAGTTTGGAAACGACTGAGTATTTCACTATAACAATGAGAGCATACAATAGTATTTGTTACTCAATTTTCAAGAGACCCAAAATTAACCCACTCCTATTAGAAAAAGAAAACAAAAAAAATCTATATCTATTTTTTTTCTTTTCTCTCTCCCTCTCACTATTCCTCTCTCTCTTTTCTCTCGAAAGTTTGCTCTCACTCTTCTGGAAAACTCTCCACTCCCTCACAACTTCTCCAACTTAGCTCTCCCTTCTCCTCCTTCGTTTGCTTCCCTTTTATAGAGAGTGCCATAGGTGAAAGTCTCCATTAGCTGCAGCAACCTCTACTCAAGCCACCATTGTTGAGCCACCATTGTTGATCACCGAAAGTAGCTTCCATTTCTGACTTTGCTTTGAGCCAATATTCAACAGTCACCTACAACCAAGCCCAGCGCAAGCAGTATTTTTTTAAGCTATAAATACTTGAGAAATTGTTTAACCATAAATATTTATAATTAATCGAATTAGGTGATATTTAAAATTTGTTGAATAATTTAATTTATAAATTCATATAAAATAAGAATGCGTTTGAAAGACAGGTGCGATTTGAGAGCGTGAAAGTAGAGGACGAACTGCAGTGGCATAAATAACCTGAAAAAGAAGGACCTGTGACCCTATCTCTATTGTCTTAAATGTTTTACAACCCTAGCTCTCTTTCTCTCTCTCTCTAGATTCTCAAAATCTGATTCATTTCATCAAACGCCAACATTACCACACCAACCGAAAGCTCTAAGCTTTTTATTTTTTCTTCGTTCTCTTCTTACACGTAACCATGAAGATAAAGAACAAAGGCAAAGTTTTTCCTTCTCCCTCTTCAGCTTCTGCAACTTCTTCCGCTGTTGTCGATGGAGAAAGAGACTTCTTCTATATCTTGAAGCTACTCCCAGCTGCCATTCTCGCTCTTGCTTCAGTTCTCCCCTTTGAGGACCGTGAAGTCCTTGCTTATATGATCACCCGGTCAATGAAAACTACCACTACCCCAAACCCTTCTTCTCTTGTCCATGACTCCAAGAGAAAACCACCCAAGAAACAACATCAGCAACCAAATACTAACATCGGCAACCACAACCACACCCACAAGACGACCCCTGTTTTCGACTGTGACTGTTTTGATTGCTACACAAGCTACTGGTTCAAGTGGGACTCTTCTCCTAATCGCGAGCTTATCCACCAAGTCATCGAAGCTTTTGAAGAACACTTGAGTACCGGCGAGAGGATAAATAAGAATGGTCGAGGTAAGAAGAAATCAGGACGTAGGTTTGGTGATAAAGCTCCAGACTTTGATATTTCAGGTCCGTCCAAAATGTTGTCTGAGCTCCAACCCCCTGTCTTGGAGACAGAACATAAAGCTTTTGATGGCTCTGTTTCTGTTTCTCCTAATGATGACGTGTCTCCGGCGAACTCGCCGAAGAAAACGGCTGATGGGGTGGCAGAGGTGGAGGAGCTCGACGAGGAGGCGACGCCGGCGGGGGAGAGCTCGGGGGTGGTTCTCTTGTCCGCGCCGGTGGTTGGCCACCGTGGTTTGGCGAGGAAGGTATTGCCGGACGTGTTGGGTTTACTAAATTCTCGTTTATGGGGGCTTTTGGGTTCCAATGTGTAGTGACTCGAGAAAAGAAAAATAAATAATATTTTTGTTGCAATTTTCAAGCTCTTCAGGGAAAAAGTTAACAATTTTTTAACTGCGATGTAGTTCAAGGATTGATAAGTGGGTCAGCTTTATTATCCGGTGATTATTTTATATTGATACTTTTCAAAGCAATTGCTGGCTGGGAGTCATTTTCTTGGGGAGGAGAAGTTTGTTGGTTGGTTTCCGGGAAAATTTTCATAATCTTTTAGTGATGTTGGCACTTCAAGTAGTCTGCTTAGGGGCTAAGAATTTCTTGATTAGGTGAAGCTGATCTTTTTTTGGGTGGGCCAAAGGCAATGTGTTTCTTTCTTAGCTTCTTTGTTTAATGGAGGATATTGCTTTAATTAAATGAACTGCTTTATTATATTCGGTGCTTCTTTTATGAATGTCAATGGATGCCAGTTTCCTTGCTTTGTTTTGATTCCTTTTGGATCGAGTCTTTCCAAGTTTTTGTCTGTCCTTTGTATTAGTTTATCGTGCGTAGTGCACTAAATGTGGTTTAGGTACAATATTCATCATGATTAGGTTCTTGTGAAACCTCTAATTGCTCTCTTTGTAAGGGATTTTGTCTTGATAGATTCTAAAGGAAGGTGGATTGTAGGTTTTGGGGTTGTGAGAAGGATGGTTACCAAGTGTGACTGTCTCAGAATGTGATAAAGAGGGTTTTATGATGATGGCTACCTTCCATTTATTACTCCATTAATTGGGTTGGGTCCTATGAGAATTTTGTTTCTCTTATAGCTTTTTGGTTCTAAAAATAAATGCAAGGCCTTGAGTTGAAACAATACCCCACGAGATTCGCCCTTACTAGTTAAAAACTGAAAAATGATTGAGGAACTTCTACAAGAAATAAGAATGGTATGTGTATGTTTGTCATCCTTATCTGCTTTGGAGAGTATTAGCTTTTGCTTCACCCTCGATTTTGTTTACTTATATTCCTCGGGGTAATTAATTATTAGGTGCGGTAGTCTTGCAAATCAAGGTGGGCCGTAGAGGTCAATATGAGTAAGATATAAGCCTGGGCTTGGTTTATTGAGTATGTTTTACTTATGTTGGATGACATGTTCTATTCTCTGCACTCTTGACTCAGTAAATTCAACTTGTTGCCCACAGTCCATTCCATTAAGTTTGGAGAAAATGTTCTTTTTCTGGACAAATGAAGATTTAAGTCTGTAAATCATTTCAATGTTAGAATTCTCCAATCTTAAAACCTGAACAGCTGACTTATGACCATGTCATATCCAGCCCCTCTACAATCAGACATCATCGCATCAGAGTTGTCTAAAACTGGGGACGTGGGAAACAAGAAAGCGCAATAGCCAAGAAGCAAGTGTCCAAATTTTGGTACCATTACAAATGAATCAGGAATTCAGGGTTGGGGGGTACCCGATCATCGTTGCCTGAAATTGCGAGATGACCCTTTTAGATTTTTGCACCTTCTCATCGTTACTATCGGTGAATTGTTCTCTAATCGTTTTCTTTTTCCTATACTTTTCAGTACAAATTGAATACAAAATTAAATTATGAAATGATTTTTAAATTATATTATTTAAGTAAATTATTTAATAAATTAATACATTTACCACACATTTTCTAGTATTAAGAGGCTCTTCTAAAATTGCGAAGACTCGGATAGAAGAACCACTGATAATAATTGAAGGCTTCGTTGGGCTATTCTCTTTAGGATGTTCTAATCTTAATTTAGTTTTTATATTTGTGTGAATTATAGATAAACGGATGAAATTTAATGAAATAAGTTAGAAACTGGCTAATAAAAATAGATAATAAGATTTAATAAAATAAAGTTAAATTGGTTAATCGAGAATTCGAGATTCTTAATCGAATAGAGAATCTTGAGTTTACGATGTATAAATGCTCTTGGGTTGGTTCATCTTCAGTATCCGGAAGAGTGTCAGAGCAACATTTACTTTGTGACAAGCTGGTCCAGCACCTTATCAGATGTTTGTTGGATTGGTTCCAGAGACCGTCCATTTATTATAACCCTGCTAGCGTTTTAAAATCCAAGGAGAATAAACGTCGGATTTAAGAAAACCATCCTTGATTGGATCAGATTCCTTATAGTTGAAACTTGAAACTGTCGTTCTTTTGGTGCAGTGTCAATGTTCTGAAGCCAAAGATTTGTCGAGACACATTAGATGGGCAATAACTGAAAGGTGAAAAAAGAACTTGGTTAACCTTCATAAATCTTTTGTGTTAGAACTTGTTCTATTGTGTGGATTTAGCTTATGAATATAGAATCTAGGTTTTAATTACCACAACTTCAACAGATCTATTTCGCTATATAAATTAATGTTCTGTCTGTTTATCGACTATTAACATTGCACTCTAGACTAATGTGTATTCTAGATTTGAAGGTCGACCAGTTACTTGAAACGTTCAATCCTTATCCGTCATTCTTGATAATTATGTCAATGAACCAGTTATTAATTATAATGATGCGGACCAGTTAGTTTTGGATTACATGAAAGATCTTGACCGCGACAAGGTTTGCGGCAGGATGCGAAACAAGGCCTAAATTAGGGGTCCATTTTTGCGTTTTTTTAAAGACTATTTTTGCTAATTTTTGTCTTTTATTTTCCTAATCTTGTCAGGTTTCGGATTAGGGTTATTGGCCATTATAAATAGGTCTTATTGATATTTTTTGCAGACAATTACCTTATTTTCATTCCAGAATTTGACTTTGCCTTTTTTTCAAGATCGCTTGTCGCTCTTGTTCATCTTTTCGTCCAATCAAACAACATTGATTAAACTCTTGAACGGAGTCTAAACGTTCTTATTCCATTCGTAACTTCCGTTCTGCGTCAGTTGGTATCAAAGACAGATTCCTCCATGGCCGCCAATTACGAAGACCGACTTACTACCTTAGAAACATCCGTGGCAAACCTATCCGATCAAATAGCAAAAATAAGACAGATGCTGGGAGAGCAGCTAAACCGAGGAAGGATTAACCATCCTCCTGCAGCGGCAATTCCTAGGGTTGCAATCTGCAACCAGTTTATGGAGGACTACCAGATCAGATTAGAGCAGTTCAGAATTACAGGGGTCGTGAAAATCACAATGATGATTACAAAATCAAGGTAGATCTTCATAATTTTAATGGTACCTTGGATGTAGAAGCTATTTTAGATTGGCTAGTGGAGGTTGAAAGATTCTTTGAGGTTATGGATGTGGAAGACGAACGTAGGATTCCTATTGTGGCGTACAAATTGAAGGGAGGTGCAGCAGCATAGTGGACTTCTGTCCAGAATGAGCGCTATCGCAGACAACATCCGCCTATTCGAAACTGGTTGGATATGAAGCTTATGATTCAACAAAGATTCTTACCTAGTGATCACGTACAGGTATTGTACAACCATTATCATGATTGCACGCAGGGAAGTAGGAAGGTGGATGAGTATATAGAAGAGTTTTTGAGGCTGAAAGCAAGATGTGATAATTGTGAAAACGAAGCGCAGCAGGTAGCTCATTACCAGAGAGGGTTGAATTATGAAATTCGGTGTATGATGGGTGTTGCGGAAATTTTCACATTAGCATATGCTATTGAGATGGCGAAGAGGGCTGAAGAGCGAGTTGAATGGCAGCCTCGACAATAAGGTAATCGAAATTTAAATTACCGAAATTCGGGTTCCCCAGGTAGTCAGACATATCGAGGGTATTACGGTGGGCAATCTTCTAAGGCTATAAATTCAGGAAGTAATCATAATGCTATGGAAGAGAAAGTCGCGACATACATCAAATAATTGTTCAGAAGGAAGAGCATCTATTAACCGACGTCAGGTTAATGTGATTGAGGAGGTAGTTGACTGTAAAGAAGAAGCAGATGGGGATGAAGGTTCAATTGTTGGCTCGGAAGATGGAGAAGTGGCTTTTGTGGTGAAAAAAATTTTATGTTCTCCAAAACAGGAAGGAGAAACGCAAAGGAGAAAGATCTTCCAAGCAAAATGTCGAGTAGGAGAAGCGGTTTGCAAATTGATCATAGATAGTTGCAGTTGTGAGAATCTAATTGCAAAACAGTTAGTGGAGAAATTGCAGTTGACCACTCAACCTCACCCTTCACCGTACAAAGTTGGGTGGATCAAGGAGGAACCAACGATTGAAGTAAACAGGATCTGCAACATTCATATTTTCATCGGTAAACAGTATACTGAATCTGTTAATTGTGATGTTGTGGATATGGATGCTTGTGGAGTTTTGTTAGGTCGTCCTTGGCAGTATGATGTTGATGCTGTATACAAAGGGAAGGAGAACTCATACAAGTTCACCTGGAACACGAAGAGGATCATTATTATGCCTTCTGGATCAGTGAAACCTTCTAAAGTGGAAGGGCGGGATGTTGATAAGGGAGTGCAGGATGTGGCCCTACTACTTAGAAAGAAAATTAAAGAGGATGAGACACCAATTGAGGAGGAGACACTATCTTTACCAAAACCCATCAAAGAGCTGCTGGAAGAATTCCCTACCTTAGTTGAGGAGCCTTCAACACTCCCACCATTAAGGGATATTCAGCATCAGATTGATTTCATTCCGGGTTCTACATTGCCTAATCTGCCCCATTACAAGATGAGCCCAAAGGAGAGTGAAATTCTACAAGAACAGGTGGAAGAATTGTTAAAAAAGGGACACATCCGTGAGAGCATAAGTCCCTGTGGAGTTCCTGCGTTACTGGTACCGAAGAAAGACGGTAGTTGGAGAATGTGCGTGGATAGCAGAGCTGTCAATAAAATTACTGTTTAATATCGTTTTCCTATTCCGCACTTGGATGACATGTTGGATCAGCTATTTGGTTCTACAGTTTTCTCAAAGATTGATCTTAAAAGTGGTTATCATCAGATTCAGATGAAGGAGGGAGATAAACGGAAGATAGCCTTTAAAACTAAAGAAGGCTTATATGAGTGGCTGGTTATGCCATTTGAGTTGACGAATGCACCAAGCACGTTCATGCGACTTATAAACCAGGTTCTACGCCCTTTCTTACGCAGATTCGTAGTTGTTTATTTTGATGATATCTTAATTTTTAGTCGCAGCATTAAGGAGTATGTACAACACCTCTGAGAAGTTATGAAATTTTTAGAAGGGAATGTGTTGTTTATCAACCTGAAGAAGTGCACATTTATGACAGAAAGAGTTTTGTTGCTTGGGTATATTGTTAGCTCAGAAGGGATTCATGTAGATGACAAGAAAGTAGAAGCAATTTGAAACTGGCCCATTCCCAAAAGTATTACAGAAGTTCACAGTTTTCATGCATTTGCTACTTTTTACAGGAGGTTTATCAAAAATTTCAGCAGTATTGTGGCTCCGATTAATGATTGTTTGAAGAAGGAGAGAGTTCAGAAATTTAAATGGACTGAAGCCACCAACAAAAGCTTTGAGGAGATTAAAGATAAACTTACTTCTGCTCCTATTCTTGATTTACCTGATTTTGATAAATTGTTTGAGGTTGATTGTGATGCGTGTGGGGTTGGAATTGGAGGTGTTTTATCTCAATGTGGTAGGCCCGTTGCATTTTTTAGTGAAAAGTTGAATGAAGCTAGGCAGAAGTGGGGTACTTATGAGCAGGAATTTTATGCAATTTTTCGAGCCTTCAAGACGTGGGAACATTATCTTATGGGGCGAGAGTTCATTGTCCATACAGATCATAAATCACTAATTCATCTGCCGACTCAGAAGCATGCAAACAAGATGCAGGTGCGTTGGGCAGCTTATATGGGAGCTTTTAATTATATCATCAAATACAAGACGGGTGTTACAAATAAAGTCGCAGATGCATTGAGTAGAAGAGCAACTTTATTGGTTACAGTGAGTCAAAAGGTCGTGGGATTTGAGTATCTGAAGGATCTTTATGCGGATGATGTAGATTTTGCGGAGATATGGCAGCAAGTACAGAATCGTGAACCTACTGATGGGTTTATGATACATGAAGGTTTTCTTTTCAAAGGAA
>JANZXV010000003.1:7535534-7546390 GCA_027576455.1 Erythroxylum roigii
GGCTATTAGAATCACCGTTAATTCACGCCCCAAACTCAAAACTTTGATGATGTGTTTCAAGTGAGGAGAATGAGAGAGTTTTTCTATGTGATCGCAATGAACATTGCTTTCCACTCCCTTAATTCTCCTTTGATATAAGAATAAACATAATCGATGGAGGTTATGATATGTGGCCGTTCATATTGTGGCCGTTCATGTTATGTAACTGCTAACAACTCCCACTCGGCCACATAAGTCACGAGTTACATCCTCTCTCTAAAATTTCACATGTCATACTGAGAATGGGGCATGCGACCATTAAAGAACCAGTAGTATTATATTAAGTCACCATCTAACTAACATAAAACTTTCACATAGGCATGATACTCCAAAATATCACCAAACACATACATTGTCCCTTTATGCTTATAGATATATCATATGATTATACACTAAGTATAATCGCTCGGGCTAATATGGTGATGAAGGAAAAAAAAATTCTTCCTTAGACACTCATAATAATCCATCTTAGCTTAACTACTTTCCTAATGTGCTCTGCTGGACTGTATACAACTTAGCTGATGCGGACTAGTTAGCTTTGAATTACATGGAAGATCTTGACCGCGGCAAGGTTTACGGCAGGATGCGAAACAAGGCCTAAATTAGGGGCCCAATTTTGCGTTTATTTTTTTAAATACTATTTTGCTATTTTCTGTCTTTTATTTTCCTAATCTTGTCAAGTTTTGGATTAGGGTTGTTGGCCATTATAAATAGGCCTTATTAATGTTTTCTGCGGACGATTATCTTATTTTCATTCCAGAATTTGGCTTTGCCTTTCTTTCAAGATCGCTTGTCGCTCTTGTTCATCTTTTCGTCCAATCAAACGACATTGATTAAACTCCTGAACGGAATCTAAACGTTCTTATTCCATTCGTAATTTCCGTTCTCGTCATATAAGAAAAACTACAAAAAGCTGACAATGAAATAAACTGTTCTGGAATTATGCCTTCGTTTTGTTCTCTTGTCTACTTTGGGGAATCCATGGCCCCAACTCATTGTAAGTTGGAAAGAAAAAAGAGCAAAATGGTTACTCCGCGTACTCCCTAACTTGAAGTCAAATTAAACCTAGTCTCAGCTCTTTGAACTGTGGCTCCAATAAAATAACTTTATAAAGAGTGATTATCTTATTAAAATATAACTTTCCCTACATGTGGAGCAGTCGATTTAGACTGCTTGTGGGGAAGCTTGTTTGAATATTTGCATGAGCTGAAAACCTGTCAGAAGCTGCATGAAAAAAATCCATGCATGAACCTTGACTTCCATGACAAAAGAGTAGGTAATTTTAGATGAGGCTGGAATGATTAAGATAGATGATATTTGTTTATTACAAAGCTAATTGTGCTTGGAATGGAACTACCTCTACATTACTCATCTAATCTCAAACTCAACTCATCATAGCTACAACCACTCAGAAAACAACAAAAGCAAATGTTCAACATGATTTCCTGTCAGATACCCCATTAACCTCAATAATACATAATAGCTTTTCATGTCAAAGGCTGTTGTTACTACTTAAGAGCAGTAAGTTCTATATCCACTTCTCTAAATTAAATTATGTAAGAGTTTCACATTTTTTATTCTCACTTTTTCCTCCATCAGGAGCATTTAAATTTATAAAAATTAGCTTAAAAATTGTAAAATCACCAAAATAAATACTAAAGTCAATCCTCTCATAGTTCCTTTAACACTAATGTAGGAATCACTTTCTGTTAACAAGGAACGAGAGAAGATGATAAATCTTTACAGAGAAGTCAATGAAATGTCTGAGATAAAATAGACCATCAAATAGCCTATCATAATGATCGATGGTAGTAATGATAGTGCTGCCTTCGGTGCCGTGTGGTGTGAACGGAAGATGGTTTTAGTAGAATGTTGGTGCCAAAGAGAGTAGACAAAGAAGATCCACAATGAGCAGTCTCTTCTAGTTGTCGTAAATTCAATTAACCAGTGATGTTGGTGATAATATAATGATGCCAAATACTTGTGTAGCTAGTTGATAGTGTTGCTCCTTTTCCGCGAATCAGAAGAAGAAAGATAAGGAAGACACTGTAAAAATCGTCTTTCTTAATTCCTTGGAAGCTTTTGTTACAAGGGATCGAAAGTGAATCGGTGACATGGGGATGGTTGTCTTCCCCACTTGGATCTGTTGTAGCACTTGTTGGGTTGATGCTGATGGGCATTAAAAAAACTCATCATTAATTGTAAACTTGACAATGATCTTACCATTTGGTTTATAATCCAATCAGAGATCAGTTTCAGTTGGGAGTTTCTGGCTTGGATTACTGAAGCTGAAGCTGACTTGACAAGAAGGCTATTCCAAACGTGCATTGCTAGCTTTTGTCGATAAACAACGTTATTAGTGTTTGAGAAGCATAACCTTTGTTTACATTGAACAATTGCGAAATGTTTCTTCTCCACTGAACTTAAACAATTGTACCAGATTAAGTATTGGACATTGCAGAAACTAGTTTCAAGGGATTTCCAAGAAAATTTTTTCAGAAAAGCAAAGCCCGAACGGCTGTTTTTATCTTTGCAATCAAAAACCAGAATTATAGGACTCTTCCCGCATTCTTCCTCTTAGAAATATATGAATACAAAAACATTCCGTTTGGTACAGATTGGACTACTTGGAAGATGGAAACCACGTTTCGCATTCCAATGACTACATAAGCAGGCCCTGAGCATAAAGCATATAGAACTTTGTCCAGAGTTCGGTAGGGGCTTCCATGCATGATCCGCGTTACTAGCGAGTACTATGTGCACAATCCAAGACCATATAAGTGTAAGGCTTGAGATTACAATTTGAAATATCATCCACAACAATCTTAGTGGTAAAGATCACTCGTTGAGACAAGTTCGATCGTTTGGGATTGATCAACCGTCTGTAGAATCAGCGCGTACGGATCTTTAAGTATGCAAGAGGAGTAGGGACATTGACATTGACAAGCAACCACTTAAGGTTGACCCTATCTACTTGCTTGATATTGTTCCCAGCTCAAGTAAATGTCAGAGAATTAACTCAAAATATGATAGTTGTTAATTTTTTTTAAATAGATCTTAGATTATCTTAAAATAAGTTTTAGATTATTTTTAATCTTATTTTATCAACTAGATTTAGTGTACGGAAAATTTATTTTAATTGTTATTATTTTATCTATATAAGACAACTAAATTTAATAATAAAAATATAAGAGTTACGTATTTTAATCTTTATATTATCCCACCTTATTACCTTCTTTATTTTCAAAATTCCAACAGTGAAGTCCTCTTCTCAACAGAGGTATGACGAGGATAGTCCCAACATCTTCAAAGTAGATTCGAAAACGAGAGTTTACCCATCACAAAGACAAATAAGCACCATAACTGTGCGTCCAAATTACCTTATCCACAGTGGGTAACACCGTCTAGACTTGAATAAAAAGGTTCAGGTGGGGATCAACATGCCTTATTTGATGTTTCCTGAAATCGGCTCCTTTCATGTTTGTGCGAACTTTGTCATGCCAACTTCGTATTTTAGCATCCTGTTGCGTACCCAAAAGAGAATAGCACAAAACTTCACCCGGCCCCACAGTTATGGCATATCATCTAACTACAACTTGGATGCCTAAGCACATGGTTTGGTTTTGGTCTGCGCAGCTTTCAGGCTTTTCCAGGGCGTTTCGCTTGTCTGGAAAGTTTCCTTTAGTTCGTTAATGTATATTTCTCATCAGGGTTCATTAGCTTCGAGTAATATACTAAATTCAGTGATGTAATAAAAATAGACGGTAGAAAGCAGAATCGAGGTATTGAATTGGCATGGTGCTTCTTTATCTGCTCTTAACAGTTTCTACAATAAATAGGCTTGGAAATCATTATAGTTAAATATGGTTACTTAAATTGTTAGACGTTAAGGCAAAGCAGGAACTGCCAAACCTAATCGATAGATAAAGCTCACCAGCTTAAAGTGTAATCGTTTAACCATATCTGCATATTGCAAAATAAAAAGCTTATACAATGCAGCATAATATACGCTACGAGATTAAGTTCAAATAAAAGCTTTTCATGATGTAATGCAGTTTTCTGGTTTTATTAATTATTAATGAGTAGAAACAGAGATATTTGGTCTGATCAAGGATGACATTATTGCATTTTGTCTCAGAGCTAAAAGCCCTTTTCTCAGTTATCACCTCCTGACTCTTATTCATAAAGGTGCAAGCGGGGCACCCCGAATTTTCCAAGCCAGGAGACCTGGTCCGGATAAGCTAAACAAAGAGAAAACACGTATCAGAAGAAGGTATAGGTCCTATAGTGACAACCATCATAGTCGTGGCAAGTTCACCACCCCACAGAGAAAATGGTAACCAAAAAGTTTTTGGAGTCGTCACAGGCTTGTCTAAGAGTTTCAGAAGAATCAGAAGACAACGACTAGTTTACCTTATGCAACTAACCAGCCTAGACACCATCCTATGAAACAACTGGATCATTTCGTTTTAAGGCTCAGCTATAAGATACCTGATGCAGATAATTATTACACTTTGTATCGAGTAGTTATAGGGCGTTTCTGATTGATCATGATTCAGGATATTTAAGGGTATATTGAATAATCTTCTGTTTTCAATGCAGCTATTGCTTAGTCATTTAACAACAACTTTTACAGGAATAGTCTGCAATTGATGTGAACCAATCGAGAACCATATATATTTGCATTTCTGTTTACTATTTTCTAACGAAGAAAGATCTTTGTGGCCTTGTTCTTCATCTCTTCAAATTCCGACATCAAAGTCCCTATCATTGTGCGTGGAGTTTTTACCACCTAGGTAGTGGCAGAATATTAGCAGAATTAACCATTACAACTAAGAAAATTCATACTCCTAAACTTGCCAAACGTAGAAATTGCAGATTGAAGCTAGACAACCTGGCATTAGGGGGATTAATATCCTTAATGACATCTCCTAATATGTATATGCAACATTTCGGGTGTACGTAACCATTCCAAAAGGAGTGTTCTATGGTCATTCAGTACAGGACTGTTTGCATGCCATGATCTAGAGCAAATGATGCAGTAGAATTCATCAGTTTCGCTACAAAACGAGTATATGTTTACAACGAATCTCATAAGATCTGGACACACAGTCCATTTGGCCACCTGCTTTGATCTTGAAAATGAATAGCCAACCTAAATCTTGTAACTTTCTTATTGTTTTTGTCCAGCCACCTACAACTCGGATCCTTGGAGGTTTGCGGGAAACCTTTGCCATCTTAGTCACAAACAGTTATATCTTCTGATTATGTAAAGTCCCTCTCCTCTTCTCATCACGGAAGCATTTATCAAAGTACGCGCATTCTGAAGGACGAAAAAGATGAAGGTATAGAACACTGTAGTATTTGTTCTTGGAAAGAAATTAGGACTTACTCTTCGATTCTTCATCATCTAAGTACCGCATTCCCATTCATTGCAGCTCCTTGGTTGGATGCACCGTAAGCTATGGAATCATAGTAGTGAACCACTAAAGGAATTCGCCATTGGTGAGTTCTGTTCCTCCTGATTATCCTTACTGATTCTTCTAAATATTTCCATTTCCATCGGCATAATAAAAAAACCTGTTTCGTGTTTTATGATAGTTGAGACACTATCCACGAACGAACATGCAAAGAAGCAGAATTAAAAGTTTGTCATGTCTAGGCTAGATGGTATACTGTTGTGAAATACTGATCTAGTTTGCTGTCTCTTTTCAATCTGCCAGTACACATAAATAACTTACCCATTTCCTAATGTGTGATGACACTCTCTGAGGAAGGAAACAGATATGACAAGGCAATTATAAGAATAGTTAACCAAAAAAACCGATTTGTGTTGGTTGAACATAAACTATGGTCAGACAGGCACATCCTGAAATTCCATAACGCAATGGTGGAATATCTATATATCCTGGTTTATCTAACATTTTTTGTGTCAGGCCATGCTTGCAACTGTCTTACAGGACAGCCATCACTTGATGATCAACAACACTACCTAAAGCCGAACACACCTTTCAAGCAAGCTCAGAAAGACCATTTCCGAAAATCTTTTGCTGGTTTAGAAGCAGCCAGAGAGGAAGAAGAGGAAGAATATGAAGAAGAATCATCGGCAGCAATGTCTGAGCTGTTCCATGGTTTTCTTGCAATTGGAACACTCGGTTCCGAACCAGTCAATACTGATCCATCAACACCAACATTCCCAATATCTGTTGAGAATATTACCGAAAAAGAGACTGAAGTTACAGAGAATGACCTGAAGCTCATCAATGATGAGCTGGAGAAAGTTCTGGTGGCTGAAGCTAGAGAAGATTGTTGTAATGATTCATCAGGAAGAAACAGTTATGTTAGTGTTGGGAGGAGCAGTCACTGTAGCACCATAACGCTTAGCGGCAAGCCCATGGAAGGTCAAGACAACAATGGGAATGGAAATACTATCTGTCCACTTCAGGGATATCTTTTTGGTTCAGCAATTGAACTGTCAGAGACAACCACTGTGGCAAAGAAGGAACATAGAACATCCCTTGGTGAGCTGTTTCAGAGGACTAAACTAGCAGAGGACAATCCTGGGGGAAAATTTGATCGGGACGAGAAGCGCACCGAGAAAGAAACTGATAAGTCTGCTGTGCATCTCGTGAAAAAGATCCTGAAGAAGAAAATGTTAAATGCTTCTTCTAGGAGTTCTACCGCAGCTGGTGGTGGAACTGCTGATTCCGCTTCAGCAGATACAAAACTGAATAAGGTATATGACGAGAGACATTTCAAGTCAAATATTTGCCAACGAACACCCACCAGAACATTCACAATAGCTGTCAAACAATAAATCTGAAGATTTGTTTATTAACTATTTTCTTTTGTTCCATATTTGATCATATGCCAATTCCACTGTCCTCTTTATCTGTCTGGCTATGCATAATACCCATGTCCTGCAGATCCTGCAGATGTTTCACAAGAAAGTTCATCCTGAAAGCTCAGTATCTAGGCGGAAGATGGATAAGCCCCAGAAGAATGATAATAGGAAGAGCACATCCAACGGAGCACCCAACAATGGAGCTCATATGCTTCCTGATGAAGACATGACCATACCTTCCTATAGAGCTTTACCAAAAAGAAGCTTAAGGCGCTACAAGAGTCAGTCTAATCCACCCCAATGCGTGCTAATTGGCAATGACTCGAATGGAACCGGGGAATGCTGGATTAAGACAGACGCAGAATGTAAGTACTCGCTGTGTTTCACGACACTGAAGTGATCAATCTTCCCTAAAAATTGTGATCAGCTTAACGTTAATTTGTATAGATGGATGGGAACAATGTTCAGGAAAACGTACAATTCATAACTAGAAAAGCTTGGAACTTTGGTCCAACAAACTCCATCCATAAGATTTTATATCACACCTAAGCAATTTGTGCCATCAAAAATTTGTGTTTTGGTCTAACCTCTGCATGAAGCTATCCTAACCCGGTTGCATGCTTTGCATTGTAGACCTCGTATTGGAGCTCTAATGGCAGAAGAAGCTGGAATCAACAATGGTATCACGTTGCCATTTTTTATTATCCAGAAGTACTATATGGTGCTCGTCATAGAACTGTACTCTTATGCGTGATTATGGTGGTGATAATGTGAGTGTGTAAGTGCTACAAATAAAAAAGAGAGGTAGTTCAATCCTCCCTGAAATTTGCCTAGTATTTGATGAATATCTGTTAATCTATTTTGTAGTCGATGTACTTCACCTATTACTGATTATCACTTCACAAATGTTATGCGACTTCCCTTTTGAACTGGATGTTCTTCACTGACACTAAACCGAATTGCTCAAACTTGATTGAGTTTTATCTAAACTACTGTTAATATATTCGAACTCTCGATCGTCCCCAATTTAAAATATAATATAATCTTATATTGAGGTCCGTACAGTTTTCCTTAATTCTTGCAGGAAGTTACCAGCAACCGGACACATGTGTTGATGAGTAGAAGAGATCCGATCATATTAGCAGAATTCAGCGTATCTTTTGGCACAGTATACTGTTTTTTTTAATTATTGTATCAAGAAGATTAGGAAATAAGAAATATTATAAAGAAAGTAAAGAATAAAAAAAAGAAAATACAATTTTTATGATTAATAACTCTTCAAATATTAGTATACATTTTTATATCAGATTAATAGTATTTTAACTAATATCAAAATCTATCTAATATGATTTTTATAATTTTTTAAAATAGTAAAAAAATAATTATATATATATGGTAAGATAGGAGAAAGTTTTGGAATTTGATAAGATTTGAGAAAATAGAATGAATCTTCTATTTTGGCAGGTATTTGACTCATTGCATCATACAGCCGAAAGGTTGTAACGTTGCGAATATGAGCAGGAAAATTTTCTTTTCTCAAGGCCAATATTACCTTTCTTTTCTTTTAGTATTCTTTAAATTTTTTTATGGTATCAAAGAAATTAACAACACTTTGAGACCAAATTGTTGTGAAAGATGGCAAAGGGTGATACTTTGAGTAAACCAAATTTATCCCTTTTTCTTATGCCCATCGGATGGTCTAGAGGCTATCTTTATGACATGTTTGTTAAACAATACAAATTATGAAATGTGAGCGAAGACAATGAGGAATGTTTTTTATGCAATGAACAAGTTAGGCTTCACAAATTGAACCATAGCGAAACATGACGAAGGATCATATGAGGCAATTCTATAGGAATCCATTGATTCCATACTTGTGTTATGGATTATTAATTCAATCGATAAATCATTGCAGTCTAGTATCGCACATCTAGAGACAATAAAGGATGTTTGAGACAATTGGAAAGATAAGTTTAGTATGGGTAATGCAATGTCAGTTTATCAACTAAAGAATGAGATAACTTCATTGAGGCAACAACGCATGTTCGTTGTCACTTACTACACCAAGTTAAAGAGAATGTGGGATGAGCTTCAAAACTATTGTGAAATTCCAACATATATGTGTGGGATGACAAGGGAGTTTGTCAAATAAAGTTAAAGAAGAGAAAGTGTCTCAATTCTTAATGGGGTTGGACGATTTAACCTTCAGAATATTTTGATCACAAATTTTACGCATAGGCCCACTATCCTCCATAAGTAAGACGTATGCCATGGTGAAGAAGGAGGGGCAACATCGAGAAGTTCCTTAGGATCATGTAAAATAAAGAGAACAAAAGGCATTCGCAATCTAGTATAAGGGAGGCCAAGGTTTGAATTAGAAAAGGCAAAATATGTGAAGAGCTAGGCCATGAACTCACCACTTATTTTGAGATAATAGGCTTTCCACTGGGATGGTCGAGGACAAGGTAACTCAATGTAGGCAGCCCTGCGACCCACAAATTGTAAGGCATAATTGTATAGGAATGAGAGTAAATAGGAGAGACAAGTGAGGATCATATGCAAAAAAGGGGCTCGATAGACCTACCCAAAATAAACCCAAATCTTCTATCTAATATTACTCTGTCTTGTTCTGTCTCATAGAATCTCAACCATTTATTTTGAGGGACTTACATAAATAAATGACTGAGATTTATTGGACACAATAAGATACCATAATATTGGACAGAAGATCTGGACTCACCCAAAATGCCCTCTCATACTCACCTTCTTTCCTTTATTATTCTTTAATCTGAACTGAACTCAAATCTCCTCATCCTCATTATTTTATTGCAACTTCTTTGGTTTTCTTTGATCTTCAAGCCTTGGTTGTTCACTCTCCCTTAAGTAGGTTGCTTTTTTAAGGGTTGTTAGGTCTTTTTCTTCCACCCTCTACTTTCCTTCCCCTATTCTTTTCTCTTTTGAGTCCTGCTTTCCTAACCAACATTTTAAAAAGCTGCCCCCATGTTCTCTTACTATGCAAGCACCTAAACTATCTTTTACAACAGAACCTTGCTAGGGAGGATTTTCCTTTTTAACCCACCTTTGGATCAATGCAAACCCCTCTTGCTCCTACTGCTACCTTAACCCAAACTCCTGCTTCTTCTTCAACTAATCTCACAGGTGAAGGAGAACATGGAAGTAGGTTGTTGGAGGTTCCTTTGTGTTGCTAACTACCAAATAATAAATTCCTATATACCAAACTATGTAGTAAATGGTGAGCTAGGGTCGAACCACAGAGAGCTGATATACAAATGCTATTTCAAATGTTGTAACAAAAGAAAACAAAACTTCCTGAAATAATGAATACAAGACATCTAATATGTAATGAACTTAACCAAAAAGACAACCATAAAGCAAATTTAGAAAAGTCTAATAACAATGGTAAAGAAGTGGGCTGGAGATATCTTTGGGATTACGAGATGTTCATTGATCCTTGAATCTAAACAAAAGGATACTCTCATCATAGTGTTAGCCTATGGACTCGATTAAGCTCTCAAACCCTTAATTTCTCTAAAATAAGCAAAACTAATAAGCTCTAAAAATGCCTCGATCTCTGCTATAACCTAAAATAGGCTCTCTAAGTTCAATAGAAAAGATGCATTAGGTACTACAAAACAACTAACTTAGGCCACCTACTAATAAGCTCGGAACGTGTAACATAAAGGTATGATATTCTATATTAGTTGATTAAGTATCTTGACAAATTCAACTAACTTATTGCTACTTCTGGGAATCATTATGGACTATTACATATCACAAGCTCAACCCTAGCCTTCGAATTAGAAAGTTACCTAAAGGGTGATCCAACCTATAAGCAATTCCTAATTCATGACATTTATCCTAAATCTCAAACCAATCTAGACCTACAAGCACCAATTTAAGACAAATTCAACTCCATTCTCACAATTTCCATCCCTTCATCCTTATAATATCT
>JANZXV010000003.1:7556452-7569160 GCA_027576455.1 Erythroxylum roigii
TATATATATATATCAACTTCACACATTAGCTAAAAGAACAAGGTGTCTGATTATTTTTAATAATTCCCTTGGAAAACTATAACCCTAATGCCTACAACTTTTATGCTGGGCGTGGAAGAACAGATCAACATGTTAGATGCGATTGTGCAATCGAATGTCAATAAATACGATAACAAGTCATTTTCTGAGTATAAAATTATTCTAATTGTGTTAATTTCCAGGGACCATAAAACTTTGACTATTCTTTTGTCTTTGAAGGATACTAATATTCTTTTCTATGTTAGAATCCCAATGATTTCGTCTATTCAAAAGGGATAAACATATCCATTCCTAATTTTATATTACAAAGAAGCAAAACATGTATGTATTAGCATATAAGGTAGAGGTTTTAATTAATTCATGCTTGCTTAGCCTTCATATATGTCATTATTCACTCGGTAATAGTATGTAAACATAAGAAACTGATCAAACTGGACATAAATTATTAGATAGAGGCAAAGGCAAAGACAAAGCTGGATGTTAAATAAATAAATAAATATTTTGTAAAAGATTTTAATTTTAATATATAAAAATATCCCCTTACTATCCCTGTTTCTAGTGCCAACCCTCGATAGAAGAGAAACACGAGACGTTATTGAATTATGAGACATCAATTCATATAATTAATCTTACCTTGATGAACCACGTGTCATTCAAACGCTATCGCGGAAGTTTCTTTAGAGTTTCCTACCATCAATTGGACCACATATACAGGGCGTCTTCACCCAAAATAGTTTAATTAAATTTGTATAATGGTCCATCAAATTTGCTACTATATGATAATGATAACAATATGGTTGCTATGAATTTACCATTTGCTTCTAAATTGTACCAATCCCACAAGGAATCCGAGGACAAAGGAGCTGAGCCTTAAATACGCAAAGTCAAGCCTTTTTACATGCAGGATTGTTGCTAAAACTTCAACATCCTTTTGGTCATTTCCGCAACAGCTCCGATTTAAAATTACGTGTATATCTCTTAACCTGAAGGTTGGCACTTCTTTCATTCTCATGCAAGACAATTAACATTCTCCCCCTGTGATTTTAGATCTTATCGATTTAACATTTCTGTTTCTTTAGGCGATATATATTAAGCTCGGCCCACTAATTTTAACAGTTTTTCATAATATCGTTTTATTCTTATTGGTCAAATTTGACAATCAATGTTTAGTAAATCAAGATCAGCTAATTTCTTCTACTCTCTTTTCTTTTTTCTAAACAAGACCCATTTGTGGCAAGATACTATCTATAATATATTATCTGTGAGATATTTACATAAAAAAGAATTAATTTTATACGAATGCAGATTGAAAATCATAAGTAATTACTGATTTAGATTCAGAAATCTATCAAGTTCAGAATCAAAGTGTCAAAAGAGATCGATTAATTACAACTTCATTAAAAATAATTTATACTTTCCATTCTCTCAACTTTTTAGGTTTAATATTATTATAATAAAAGTATTTTCTACTTAGTATATATATAATATAATTAAAAAATAAAAATTAGAATAAAAATAAAAATAAGAATATCATACAAGAGTTAATCCGTATCAATAATAGCAACTTGCAGAGAAGTCTCTCCTCGTCCTCTTTTTATACTGTATAGAATTTTCATCTTCGGCTTCCATAAACAAAACCTAAAAATCTCACCATCTTTGACCGATGAATAGGACAAGGGGTTGTTGGGTAATGGATGAGATCGCCACCTTGTGGGCTGCGGCCTGTGCCGACCGACAACATTTTAGAAAAACACGCGTGAACGTAACTTCCTATTCCTTTATGGCTTTATATGAATAGGATTATGAAAAGCATTCAAACACACGTGCTCGCTACGAGACCTCTCAACGTTCAATTCAACTTTGGAGAAATTAAAGGATAAAACGAAAGGTCTCTATTTTCCACGGCAAAACGACTATGACCACTATGGTTTCATTTCATCCCACACAAGAAGGCAACGCATGCCCATGCACTTTACGGTTGACCATAATTCAGATTAGACCATGCCTGATCTGAAAGTAGTAATCTGCTCCTTATGAGAGTGTCTACTACTAGGGTTTCTTTAAATAATCTCTAGTGTTACAGATGAGTTCGACTCCTGCCTGTACAACATATTCCTCCGCCACATTGTATAATGCAGGTGGATATGAGTTTGAGAAGACTGTCCCTAGGGGCTTTGATTATCACTTTTGTGGGCGTCCCATGAGCAACAGTGGAGCTGTGAAAGTTACCAAAAAAGACCCTTTTTTGGTCCCGTTTAAAGCGAACAATAATGGATATCCAATTGCGTGGATTCCACATTCTAATATAAAAATGAAGCATTTTCGTCTCCTTAAGTTTGGAATAAAAACTTGTTTTCTTACGAATATTCACCTCATCAAAACATGTATGAGAAGTGAATATCTATTCAAAATTTATAATTATTTTATCTTTTCATTTTAAAAAAATTATTTTAACTTTTGATGGGTTTTATCGACACCTTAATTCAATATATTTATTTTATAGCAAATTTAAAATTTGAATATTTTATTATTACCTTAAATAATTTTGATTATTATTGTAAAATTAGACAAAATTTATTAAATAACCCATTTAAAACACATAATTGTAAGATCTTTTTTTTTTGTTATAATGAAAAACCTTTGCTTTGAAAAGCTGGGATCCGAGGTTGGATTTAGTGACAACTTTTGTCCGGAGTGATGCCTGCCTAGCATGTTTATTTTAAGCAAACATATTTAATTCGGTTAGTCATGGTTTAGGAAAAGATTTAATCTATTGTCAACAAGGCTTGGATTGTTGATAGTGTAGAGTTGCATTTTCCAAGTCTTTCGAAGGCTATATATTCCATATCGTATACGTTAGGTGAAGAGAAATATTGGAGTAACCAATAGAACAACTGTCTGGGGTTAGGTAACTTTCAGCTCCTTCATTTGCTTCTAGAAAATCATCATATGACGTTCTTAACACAATTAGTACTTATATTACTAATACATTAATTAATGGTTAAGTAATCTTTTCTTCTGCTTTTTAACTGTTTTGCTTAAAAAAATTCTACATGCATTCCGTTAACACAACAATTAATATAATTTCGTATATATATGTATGTTTCTGAGGAACTATTTAATATTTACAAAAACTCAATTATGAGCTCTAATTCAAGTTTTTTTTTATAAAAAAATTAGTTTGTGCAATTAGTTGATAAGTAAAGAGATCAATTTTCGTATTTTAGATTGGATATTAACAAAATTAATTCGATCTATTAACAAAAGTCGACTTAAATCATGAGAATTTTAAATAAGATCTTAAATTTGAATATTGTGAATGAAATGAGTAAGCGTTACAAAAGATTTGCACCTTTCAAAGGTTCATTCAATTTACTTTTAAGTTCAATTATAACTTTCAAAGCATGTAAATAATTGAATTAGAATTTTACCATTAACCATGAGTCACGGATGACTTAAGCATCAAAAAAAGTGTTAGTTACTTATGGGTGGAGAACTAATGAGACCCTCTGTGATGAGGTGTAGCCGCTTGGCCCTTTGATGGGGTGTAACCATTTGGCCCTCTAAGAGGTGAACCCGCTTGGTCCGCCTATGAGGTTTCCTCTAATAAAAAAAAAAGACCTTGAATTTTGTTTTTTGTTCCAATATATTTTTTAAAATTTTTTTGCCTAATTTGATACGAGAAAAAAAAATAAGATATTTCATAAAACAAACCAAATCATGTAATATCTTATTACTGTGATATTAGTTTGAAGATTTAGAGGTCTTAAAAAGCATTCTATTTAAGTGTTGGTTTCATTTCTCAATAAACCCAGCGACTTGGTGGAAATGGATTTTTGTTCCACAGAACATTTTCACACAAGGAATTTCTATCCAGCGTTGAATTAGCAATAATCTGAAATAACCCATTAAGAAACAGAACACATATTTTGACCTCTCGCCGAGCAGCTGATTCCACAGAAGCTACTGTTTGACCAAGATGGATATAATACTATTATTCGGTTAAATACATAAACAACTCGGCAAATTGGTTCTTGTAGCATATGTACATATGCGTTCTTATAGTCTTAGTATCTAAACCATATATCGATCCCCATTATCCACGTTTCATAGACAAGCAATCAAAAGATTGGGTTAAAACCATCGTAATTAGACAATATATACATGCCTACTAAATTTAAAACATAAATCATACAATGCAACTTATCTATTTCTATTTTGTTATATAAATATAATCATAAAGCATTTTAAAATTTAAAATAATTCTGCCTAATTAATGCCTGTGATTGCAATCACAGTGTTTATGTGATAAATAATTATTAACAACTACTGAAAATCTCAGTAATTATTTACGTGCCGTTTACGCCACTAAGCATGTGACGAGAATGGTGGATACTTCTATAGCCATCGAGCCGCCTTGCACCAATCATATAATAATTTCTGCTTCTTCCAACTTTAGCAGCCACAAAAATCTCATTCTTCTACAAAACCAGACCTCTTCTGTCCGAACCTGTGTGCTCCAGTTACATCTCTAAAATGGAGAACTACACCTCGTTTCTTCAATTCTCCTCTCCGACAACATCAGGCAATTCTTCCATGTCACTTACCATTGGCAATAATTCCCATGGCTTTAGTGACTTGGAAAATACCAAGACAAATGGGTTCTTGGGATTGATGCCTGGAGACGATATGGATGTTCAGACAGGTTTGAGCATGAACAAGATTTCTGAGGACAAAAGCTTTGTTGGGTCTGAATCTGAAGCAAAGTTCAGTAAGAAAAAGGGAGAGAAGAAGGTAAGAAAGCCTAGATATGCTTTCCAAACAAGGAGCCAAGTTGATATACTTGATGATGGGTATAGATGGAGAAAGTATGGCCAAAAGGCAGTGAAGAATAACAAGTTTCCAAGGTCAGTAAGGTTTCTAATTATATGATATATTAACTTACTATCCTTCGATTAAATGGAAAAATCTAATGCCATAAATACCGCGTACAACACTTGTTGGAAAGAAAGACTTTATCTATACAACACTAGTCGGAGAAGGAAGCTAACTAAAACCTTACAGTCAGAGATTAATTCAATTCTATGTTCTTTTCTAGACTCCATGTCGCTGTGTGATGCCTTAAATATTTACTAGTTCCACATTGCGGAACACAAGTATCATGCCTGCTTGATGTTATTGGAGGGCCGTCAGGCATGATTGGGAAGTTATCCTTAACCCATAGCTGGCTAGTTTCGTCCATTTCTCTCATCAAATCATTAACCCAAATCACCTCTTGGTCTAATAGTTGTCTTCATGATTTACGAACATCTTCCTATTCTTCCATATACATATCTTCTTATATTCTGGTCAAGATTCAATACCTTAATCGCCATAAGATCGAAGAACGTTAGAGAACTAATAAATCAAAATAGTTGTCTTATCGGCAAGCCAATGGGGAAATATAGTTTATACACAGTATGCGGTTGGATTGGCTGTTTCTTTTTACCAAGTTATTCGTTCCTCAAGTGCAATTCTTTCTGTTTTTTTATTTTTTTATTGGTCATAGACATGCATGCGTGCCACATTGATGCTAAACAGATTTTCAGAATTTTTTTTACCTTTTCTTCTCTGAAATATATGATAATAAGTTTGTGGTATGGCTTACCAGTGCCTTCTCTAAGAGTTTGATAAATAATCACGTATGTATGTTAATGCACTTGGTCACTGATTATGTACTGAGGAAGCTTACCGACTTTGGGTCTAATTGTTTACCAATTAGTGGAGGAGGTCTCTTTTTCTTTACCCCTTTTGATTGCATTTTCTGCTCTTCATAATGTCATCAGTATTCCCTAGTCATTTTCTGTTCTTCATGATATCATCAGTATTCCCTAGTCTTTCTCCTCTATTTTCCAGGAGGATAGATCATGTTACAATTATCCATAGGTGTCTCTCGCGTCCGCTAAGAGTTAATATGTAGATCAAAGATACCCAGAGGAGTTTATATCTCTAATGTTAATTACCAATTGTCTGAAACATTCAAATGCATAATATGCAGTATACTTGGCGTCCACTTGCAGCATGGCACACTCTGGATTTGTCACATTTGCTTTAAAAGCTCTACTTCCAATTCTTGAATTCTCTTCCCGTGTATTTTAAGAAACAGTACTGCAAGTGTGTTGCAAAGGAAAATGGAGCTATATATCATTCGATCACTTGCAGTTCTTCAGTGTACTTAAAATCGGGTTTTGTATGGACATTTACTTTGAAAGTTTCCAAATTAGCTGTCATTATCTCGAAACATACTTATTAGGAGATATGCCAGACACTGCACAGTACCTACTTGGATGCCTTTTATTGTTTAACATAGCCAATTAGTTGGAGGTAATCTATGTGATTACGAAATGCAGAGTGAAGAACAAAATTTTGACTACATGAAGGTGAAGGTTAATTAATTTTACATTATTGTTTCACCATTGAAATCAATCCTCTCTCCTTTTTTAAAGCATTGCTTAAAGAGGAGGGTGGCTGACAGACCTGAAACAACTTGAGAAATACTCGTACGAGACAATATTGGAAACACTTCAAACTTATCCTACTAACCCTACATAGGTATCATTTGTTGGATTACCTTAAACTTCAAAAACTAGGGACCCCATGAAGGAGATGGCTTGACTTTTAAACACACAACACCAGTAGCTTGTACTTCACTGAGTTATTACTAATGACTTTATGATATACTGATCATGTAACTTGTCTGTTTGTATATATATTGCAGAAGCTATTATCGGTGTACTCATCAAGGATGCAATGTGAAAAAGCAAGTTCAACGTTTAACTAAAGATGAAGGAGTGGTAGTAACAACCTACGAGGGAATGCACTCTCATGCAATTGAGAAGTCCACAGATAACTTCGAGCATATATTGAGCCAGATGCAAATCTACACTGCTTTTTAATTAATCAATTAATTAATTAAAGTAGCTATATTTGTAGGATAAACACGCCGCTGATCAAGTATTTTGTACATTATATATACACATATATTTGCTTCCGAGCTGAGCCCCGCAAAATAAGGTGGGCAATTAAGCCTATCAAGCACAGAATGCGTGGGACCTAATACTTTTGAAGTAATTGATTAGCTCTTGCTTTGATCCATGTGAATTGTGAAGCAACTAACAATATCGAATATTGGTTTGATTTATAATTAATGGATGAAGCAAGTGTGCTACATGATTAGTTTAGTTTTAAGTGAACTATCAACGGTATTATTTTGTTTTATTTAGTTCATTGTTTTTATTTATGATAAATTAAAAAATATTTTTAAAAGTATTATGTGTTTTAAAAAGCAATATGGGACGAGAACATTGGGTAGCAGTAAAAAAAAGTCCTCACATATTTACAAAATAATAAGATTATATGCCCACATCTAAAAGGTAGGACAAATTTGAGCTGGTTAGGTTTTCTAATTCTGACTTTGCTACTTGCCAAAACAATCATAAATTGACATCTGGTTATATATTTGTGTTAGTTGGAGGCACAATTTCTTAGAATAGTGCTAACCAAACAATGATTACATCTTTCACTATAGAGGTTGAATTTGTTGTATATTAGGAGGCATTGATTTATGCTATATGCCTCTGCAATTTCATTACAGGACCGCAATTGTAGTCAATGGTCTTGAGAGGCCACTCAAATTATATTATGACGATAGAGCAGTAGTCCTGTACTCAAATAGCAACAATAGCTCTTTTATATCTGAACATATAGACATTAAGTTTGTTGTTGTGAAAGAAAGACTTCATAATGGGTTTTTTAGTATTGAGCTTATAAGAACAAACTCCATGATTGTGGATCTGGTTACTAAGGCATTAATGCCCAAAGTCTTTGATGAGCATGTTACTCATATGGGTGTCGATATATTTGATGTCAGTTGAATTAGTGAGAGTTCATATTATGTTCTTTGTGCTTCATACTATACTTGAAGTCATGACATTAATAGAATATTCAGTTATTTTTCTATATTCTACGGTTTATTATTTGGTTAAAGTTGGACCAGTTAGAAATAGATTACTTTAGATGTAATTTCTATGCTACACATCCACACTTGATCTACATTATGTGGTTCAGTTGATGCACGACATCACTGAGGGTTTAGTCGCAAAAATGCCAACGACTACCCCTTTAGTCCTTGTGTCAATAAAGCTAGTGTATGAGATAAGTTTAGATGACTTATCTTCATCTTTGTGCTTTTAAAGATTAGTCGTAGAGATTTGCATATGATTGGTGGTTTTGTTGTGTGAGCATATGGTTATACAATCTATATGCATACATAATTACAAATGCATATGGAACTTATATGTGTTAAAGTAAATAATCGTATATATATCTCTATTATAAAGTTTAAGGACCTAATTAAAGTAATCTAATTCTCTTCGGGAGTCTACGTCATCTAATATAAGAGTTTAAGGATTAATATATAAATATATATATAATTCATGAGGTGTAATTAACAAGTTAACAATAGGCCAAATTGGTAATTATACATATTTAAATGGGTATGGTTCCTAACTAACATACTTGAATAATTTTTATTCAATTTTACATCAGTTTTTATTTATCATTTTCTAGAATAATACATTCAATCAAAATACTACGTTCCTGGAACTCTTTCACTATTTACCAAAACTTTCCTTTCGCTCATGGATTTAAGTATGCTTCTCCTATATTTCTTCTTCTTAAATGATCTCTTAGGCAAGACTTATTTTAAATTTCTTATCAATTTTGGTATTACTAAGCTAAAGTTTGCCTTTTCCATGTTAATTTTTCTATCTAGTTAAATACATAGAAACATATTTCTATACTTGACAATTGAATCAAAAGAGATAGAGGAGATAATCTCAAATGATATTTTCCGGGATCAAGAGAGACAAAGGAAATAATCTCAAATGATATTTGTCGAGGGGAACAATTGTTGTCATTTATTCACCATATTAACATTAAAACTAAAATGTAAAATTTCAATAACTAAACTTAATCACATAAATCGACATTTCTAATCTAATAGATGATATTTATCTAAATTAATGATAAGGCTACAAAATTAAAGTAAAGATGTGACCTATAAACATTGTTTTATTTCTAACACTTTTTTAACAAAAAGATTTATAAATTATAACACCAATTATTCGCCTAAGTATTCAAATTTCGCTAAAAGAAATGTTTTATAAATGTTATTATGTGTTGATATTATATATATTTGCTTATTTGAACTTCAAAATAATGCACTTAATCCTAGCTTTAAAATATTTTTAATTGATAATTGTAAAATATTTTCCTTTCAAGTGTTCCAACACTTGTTAATTTTTATACGAATTTAGACAAGAAACGAGCAACTTATAAAATATCAGATGAAATATTTATTGGATATAACAAACTACTTACTAAATTTCGATAAACATCAGCTTTAATTTATTCTCTTCCATTTTTAGTACTGAACTTTTGATTGGTGGTTGTGAGAGTTTTCACTAGTTACAATCTTGTAACTTGAACTTTCTAAGAAGATCTCTTATATAGTCGTATTGACAACTAGCAATTCCTGTTGAACGGATGGGCCTTATGGATAAGTCCTTGTTAGCATAGAAGTCTAATATGTATATATACATATCATTGTATTGCTCGAATTGTTATGACACTTGTGAATTCAATTACAGTTATATGTTTTTGCTCACTTATTGGTTATCCATATTATGTTGTATACAATAATTATTATTTATGAGATAACAATTATCGAATTACCCACATAAAGTTTGTTGAGTTAAGTTGATTCTATGATACATGGAAGGAATCAGGTTATATAACTTGTGACCGCCATGATCCCATCAGCTTAATTCGATTAAGGATGTCTTGATCGATTCCATGTATTGTGTGTACTTAAAGTTGTTGGATCATCAAGTCGTAACATGGGCCAAGTGGGAGATTGTAAGAATATTTTATATCCCATGTCACTTATAAATTTGAGTCCAATTAAAGCACCCAAGATAATGGTTATTGGGTATTATAGATTGGATCTCAAATGGGTCACGGACCCTTTTTCTCTCTCTTCTACTTACCAAAGGACATGTCCATTAGAGATGCTATATAAGTTGAAACAACTTATTGAATCATAACGCTTCTGAAACTTTTCTGAACCATTGAGGAAAGCACTAAACGAAAGAATATGAGAGGAAATAAAGATTCATTCAAATGAAATCATCATCTAACGAACACGAGATCATGGATACAGGTACGCACAAAATGAATCGATCCGATAAATGTTTTACATAAATGTCTGAAATTTATTGGACATAAAGAGACACCATAATATTGGACAGAGGATCTGGACTCCTTCGTTGGTTGCCTCTGGTAAGTCATCCACGTACTCTCCTCTCAAAGACGTCCCTTCTTTTCAAAAACAAACCCTCCTACGTTTAAAACGTCTCCAGTCATAAAATGTCTGGAGTCCACTGCATTTTGGACTGGTCATTTCCTCTGTTGTGCGTTTTTTCATGCATTGTCGTTTTATTCCTCTTCTGTCCAGCTGCTGCTTGTTTTCATTTTCTTCTATTGGGCTCCTCTGCGTTGCTGTCGTTTAATCTACTCTGCGTGTCCTGTTGGCTGCCTCTTACTATTGTCGTTTTGGCTCTTTTATTTCTGTGTTTTATCTGCTTCTATTTATGCTACGTTTCACCCTCTCTGCTGGTATGCGCTTATTCTTACTTCCTAATGCATGATGCTTCTCTTTTCCTTTTGCTGTGTGTTTCACTTGTTCTTGTGTCGTGCGTTTTGTTGTGGACTACTACTACTGCTCCGTTTTTCATTCCACTGACGTTTTATTCCGACTAGTAGCTTCTTTTTGCTACTTTTCATCAAAACAGGTCAAATAATGTAAAAACACCGTAATCAAATAATGTAAAAACATTGCTATTGTGGATGGTTTAATTAGGGACCATTACGGGCAGTGGTGTGGTGAATTTCTACACCATATAGGTAGGGGATCGCCTTTAACTGCAAAACTCTGAGAAGTCCATTCGAGACTTACCCTAACATGGGCGCTTGATTATAGAAGAATTGTCGTTGAAGTGGACTCCCTAGAGGTAATTAACATTCTTTCCTCTTCTAATATTGTTTTGTCTGAGGATAATTTTTTGGTGGCAGGCACTCGAGGTTTAATTCACTAAGCATAGGAAGTGCAACTTCAGTATATGTATCATGAAGGGAACCAGTGTGCCGATAGGCTGGCCTCTCTCGTAGTTTTATTCAGTCCAGGTCTACAGATGCTCCAGGAGCCCCCACTGACCGTCCTGGAACTCATCCACTGAGACAAGCAAAGAGCTTTGTACCGCAGAATCCTGCGGTGTAGTTTTGAGTGTTTTGGCCTTCTCCCATTGTAATAAAACAAAAACATCCAGTATACTTTAAAAATATCACAAATTGATTTGTAAATTAATAATCTATCGTCTAGATAAACTAGGGTAATCATAAGAACTTTTTTCTTTTTAAAAATTTTAACTCTTTTATATATTAAATAAATTTAGTTAGAAGTAATGAAATGAAACTTACTCTCCCCTGTACCCTTCGTGATCAATTTATGAATCAATTAAATCTTATTTAAATTAATACAATTTTCTTTTAATTTACTTGCATCAATTATATATATATATATTAACTACCTATCCACCGTTCTATTAAAATATAGGTATAAATAGTAGAAGGGACTCATCTATCCTTAACCAAATATTAGGGGTTCGATCCTTAGCTTTGAGTATGGAGAACCAAATATTAGGGGTTCGATCCTTAGCTTTGAGTATGGAGCAGCCTTAAATTCTTGGGCCAGCTGTCCCACCCTGTGAGGTGCCTACAAACCAGCGAAGGGATTAATCTCTCAGTCTGCCGGTGGATACCCTGATCTAGGACCAAAAAAAATATAGGTATAAATAAATTACAGATTTCATAAATTTAAATTGTTT
Organism: Erythroxylum roigii; assembly: GCA_027576455.1. Taxonomy (NCBI): domain Eukaryota; kingdom Viridiplantae; phylum Streptophyta; class Magnoliopsida; order Malpighiales; family Erythroxylaceae; genus Erythroxylum; species Erythroxylum roigii. The sequence goes on from JANZXV010000003.1 coordinate 7,568,476, forward strand.
AAATTTATATTGATTTATAATATTTTAAAAAATAAATTTAATTCATACAATTAAAAGATAATTTCTCTTGCCATTATGTCCTTTTTAATGCTTTTAGGGGTGCATATTAAAATTTAAAATAGATAATGAAAACCTAATCTTTTATTTCTTCATATAACAAAATTACAGATGCAAAAAACATAGAAATTAAACGTCTGGCAGCTAAACCATCAAGGCCTAATTCCACGTATTTAATGCCTACATAAGAGAAGGATGGAAATCATGGTCTGGAGATGCAAGTGCGTTAATCTCTGGGTCTCTTTCTAACTTGGACATGTCTTCCTTCTTCAAGTTAAGGTATACCTGAATACTATCTTTTTCTTTTGTTGGAAAGAACGAAACTAAATTTTCAATAGGCCAACGTCCCATGGAAACTGACAGAGGCTTTCCCCATCCGAAATCAGTTTCATAAACTGGAAACAAGCAACTTGTGATCGTCAATGGAACTTCCTTTTTGCTACTAAGTGCCTCTGCCCTATCTTGCATTATTTTCAGATACTCTTCGCCATCCTCAAATCTCTTCACAAATTCTGCGTCCACGCTTCTTATTATTTCCCTCATTTGGTTTATGACATTAGTGCCCGAATACGAATCCATGGCCTTGTTGTCAAGCACTGCAACCACTGGCTCGTATACGAAGTTTCCA
>JANZXV010000003.1:7587564-7604517 GCA_027576455.1 Erythroxylum roigii
GGAAGGTCCCGGGAACAAAAATTTTTGTTTTCCGCTGCTGGAACATGTGATGTTCCTCCCGGGATTTTCCTACAATTACTTATGTGTCTGTGGATTTCCTCAAAATGATGGTTGTAAAATTGATCCATAGACTTAAGATTACCAAGGTTTCTTGTATGGAAATTACAATGTTTTAATGCTACTTATGAACTGTCCCAGGATAATTTTGTCGATAGTGCCTGAATGTAGTATGATCTGTATAGAGATAGTTGAATAAGTTAATAAATGATTCGTCACTCTAAAGTAATTAGAGAGAATGCTCTACTGTTCTTGATCAGTAATGATTTATATTATTCTCTGGCCAGAGTGTATTGACATATGAAAAGGCATTCTGTAAATTTTTAATTATAAATTAATTATTAATTAGCAAGAACAAACATGATTAGATACAATACTCTGTCCAATTGGAACATTGGATGAGGAAATGATTAACTTATATACCATAACCATGCATGGATAGGTTAAGTGAAACTACTTTGATATTCTTGATATTTGAGTGGTCATGACATGTTATTAGACATCAATATTGATATATGTTTATAGATTGTTTAAATGGATAATTAAAGATAAATTATCTAATTATATTATGAATTATAATTATAATTTATAATCATTTCCAATATATTAGGAACCTAAAGGATCACACATTAAAGAGCAGTTTGTGAAGGAAAAATCTATTTTAATTAAGTTTGACTTAATTATAAAGTTTGAAAAACTTTAGAGATCAAATATAGGATATTTGATTTTATTAAAATTAAATTAGTTATAATTAGTGTTGGATCCCGTTCCCGGAACCCAACTCTTTTACTTAAAACCGTGAAGCTTGATCATCTTTTTTCCATTTCGTTTTATATTCATGAATTCCTCTTTCTTTATACCTGAATAATCATGAACAATTCTTCCATTAATCAAAAAGGCTCGGGGCCCAACAACCTATGGTGGAATGCACACATCTATTATATGCAAACTCAATAAATGGCAAACAATCACCCTAAGTTTTCAAATTTTTACTAATTACAACACACAACAAGGTACCTAAGGTTTTATTAACAACCTTAGTCTATCCATCTATCTATGGATGACTAGTAGTAGAATAAACCAATTTAGTACCTAACTTTCCCCACTGAACACACCAAAAATGGTTCAAAAATTTAGCATCTCTATCCAAAGCAATAGACCTAGGAATACCATGCAATCTGACAATATCTCTAAAGAATAAATCAACAACAAGCACAGCATCATCAGTCTTATGACATGCAATGAAATGTGTCATCTTACTAAATCGATCAACAACAACAAAGATGCTATCATAGCCCTTTTTTTCTAGGCAGTCCTAAAACAAAATCCATAGAAATATCAACCCAAGGTTCAGTAGGCACAGATAAAAGGGTATACAATCCATAGGGTTTAACAGTAGATTTTGCCTGTCTACATACAATGAATTTGGCACATACACGCTCAACATCCTTGCGTATACTAAGCCAATAGAAATGTTAATGCAAAATATCCAAAGTTTTAGTAACTCCAAAATGACCCATCAAACCACCATTATGGGCCTCATACACAAATAAAGTACGCAAAGAACAATTAGGCACACACAGTTGATTACCACGATACAAATATCCGTCATGCCTATAAAATATCCGGAATGCAACATGCTCACAAGCAACATACAAAGTAGCAAATTCATTATCAGAAGTATACATGTCCTTAAGCTATTCTAATCCTAATAATTTAGAACTAAGAGTAGAAATTAAGGAACACCTCCTAGATAAAGCATCAGCTACATATTTTTCTTCCCTTGCTTGTAATGTAGCACATACGGAAATGTCTCCAGAAACTCCACCCAAGTGGCATGTCTCTTGCTCAGCTTATCTTGTCCCTTCAAGTGCTTTAGGGAATCATGATCCGTCCAAATGACAAACTCTCTGGGTTAAAGATAATGTTGTCACACCTCCAATGCTCTCATCACAGCATAAAACTCCTTGTCGTAGGTCGGATAATTGAGTTGTGCACCACTCAATTTTTCACTAAAATAAGCTACTGGTTTGTTTTCCTATAAAAGCATAACACCTATACCAATATCAGAAGAATCACATTCAACCTCAAAAGCTTTCTCAAAGTCAGGTAAACACAGAATAGGAACAGAACACAATTTTGCTTTCAACAAATTAAATGCATGCTTTTGTTCCTCACCCATGTAAACTCTTTCTCCTTCTTGACTATTTCAGTCAAAGGAGCAGCAATAGTAGAGAAATCTTTCACAAACCTCCTATAGAAACTAACAAGTCCATGAAAACTCCTCACCTTATTAGCACTTTTAGGTGACAACCATTCCTGGATAGCCTTCACATTCTCCTCATCAACCTCAACTCCCTTAGAACTGACTACAAACCCCAAGAATACAAGCCTATCAATGCAAAAAGTACACTTCTTAAGGTTCACATATAGTTTCTCCTGTCTTAATACATCCAAAACACATCTCACATGTATGACATGCTCATCAAGATTAGTGTTATTTATCAAGATGTTATCAAAGTAAATAACCACAAATTTTTCAAAAAATGCACGCAACACATGATTCATCAACCTCATAAAAGTGTTGGGTGCATTAGTTAAACTAAATGTTATAACTAACCACATATACAACCCATATTTAGTTTTAAAAGCAGTTTTTCATTCATCTCTTGGCTTCATTCTAATCTGGTGGTATCCACTTTTCAAATCAATTTTGGTAAAGGTACATGCACCATGCAATTCATTAAGCATATCTTCTAACCTAGGAATAGGATGGTGATACTTTACAGTGATTTTGTTTACAGCTCTGCAGTCTACACACATCGTCCAAGTCCCATCTTTTTTTGGCACCAGTAACACAGGCACTGCACACGGGTTCAAGCTCTCCCTCACATGTCCCTTTTCTAGTAACTCACCTACCTGCTTTTGAAACTCCTTTGTCTCCTCAGGATTACTCCTATAAGCTGGGCGGTTTGGAATTTGAGCTCCGGGCACAAAATCAATCTGGTGCTCAATGGCTCTCAAGGGTGGCAGTCCCTTGAGCATCTCCTCAAGAAAAACATCTGAGTAATCCTGCAAAAGAGAAGTAAAAATACTAGGCAAAGCATCAAGAGGGTTAGTTTCAGAAACCAAACACTCTCTGTATCTCACAACCACTAGTGCTCTTTTTTCTCCAGTTGCTATTCGCAAATCTCTTCCCTTGGCAAACAAACTCACTTTTCTCTCTTTCTTTCCACTCTTCTTTTCACTCACTGAGCTCTTCTCTCCTGCACGTCCCACTTTCTTTTTCTCACCTGTGCAGCCAGTCCCCTTTGGGCCTATCTCATTTTTCTTTTGGGCCTCTTTTCTCTCTTCAATTTTTTAAAGCTTATTACCCGATCCCTCCTTACTTTTACTTGCTTTTAACTGGTTCAGGTATAATTCATGAGGTAATAAAGGTACAAGAATAAAATTCCTATCCTTAAACTTAAAAGAGTACCTATTGGTATATCCATCATGTGTTACCCTCCTATCAAACTGCCAAGCTCTCCCAAGTAACATATGACCAACCTCCATTAGTACCACATCACACAACACCTCATCCTCATATCTCCCTACTGAAAATGGCACTACAACTTGCCTAGTCACCTTCACCCCAGCACTATCAATGAACCACTGTAAATTGTATGGCTTCGGATGTCATGTCAAACCCAATTTTTGTACCATAGTCCAACTAGTTGCATTAGTGCAACTACCCCCATCAATGATTAAATTGCATACTTTCCCACTAACTAAACACCTCGTATGGAAAAGATTCTCTCTCTGATCTATAACCTTATATGTGGCCTAGCACTCAATACCCTCCTAACTACTAGTGCTTTCCTTGTAATAGCTCTCTCAAAATAACTATCATCCTCAAAATCATTATCAACAACAAGCTCAGATTCACTACCACTATCCTACGAATCAATCATCCCATTATCCCTTATAATCATGACTTTCTTATTTGGACATTGAGATGCAATATGGCCAGTACCCAAACACCTAAAACATTTATTGCTAGAATGCTTACTAGAAGAAGCTTGGGTGTTAGGTGTACCTTTAAGGTCAAACCCTACATTCGGCCTTTTGGGTGTCTCCTTGAAGTCCAGCCCCTTGTCTTTCAACTTCTTCTCTCTTTTGAGCCATTTTGAATTCCATGATTGGCTAGAATTCGCACCACTCCTTACTGCCACTCTAGCTTTGATTTGCTTCCCCACCTTCATGGCCATGTTCACCATGTCTTCAATCTCCACGTAGTGTTGTAATTCTACCACGTTAGCTATCTCCCTGTTTAAACCACTTAAGAATCGTGCCATGGTTGCCTTTGAGTCCTCTTCTATGTTGGCTTGGATCATAACTATCTCCATCTCCTTGTGATAGTCCTCCATTGATTTAGACTCTTTAGTGAGTCTCCAAAGTTTCTGATGCATCTCCCTATAATAGCATGATAGTACAAACCACTTCCTCATGTAAGCCTTCATGCCTGCCTAAGTAGTAATCGGTCTCTCCCCATTTCATCTCCTGGAAGTCACCAACTAGTCCCACCATATCAATGTATAGTAAAAAAACTCAACAGCAACAAGCTTTAATTTTTTTTCCTTCTGAGAAATTGTGGCACTCAAAAATCAAGTTCACCCTCCTTTCCCACTCCAAGTAAGCCTCGACATCATTCCTACCCTTGAAGGATGGAATTTGCATCTTTACAGATTTGAGGTCTTTATCTCACTTATCATATGGCTCGGCTCGCTGTGCTCTCCTAGGCATGCGCACCTTTGGTTCCTCTTCATCATCAACATACATGTCATCCTCATGCTCATACCTAGGCGGTCGATGACAAGGTGGTGGTGGGAGATGACGTCGCGCATCACGCCTTCCTTGGGGCTCTCCTCGTCGTCCACGCCTAATCTCTGCAAGTTCTTGTCATGCCTCACCAAATCCTACCTCAGTTCATTGAATCTCATATCCATTCTCTCGAAATGTTGTTGCATAGCTTTCAAAGTGAAAGCATTCAATCCCCTCCTTGGTTACCCTCCTGCGATCCTTTTTGAGACATTTTAATGGCTAGTTTCTTGCAAAACAAATGTTAGCAATAAAACAGCCTCACACACTCCCTCACGTGTTTCACTTAAATGAGGTCACTCCCCTTGTGTTTTAAGTCACAGCAATGACACCCCCAAATAAGCTCACACATACTACCTTTTACCTCTCAATCTCCTCTGAAGTCCATGTTATACTTCAGAATTTAAGCATCAACCGATCAATAACCCAAAATGTGGAATGCAAGTTTGAATTTAACAAACAACAATATTCCCAAGTAATGATTACAATAGACTGCCCAAATTTGTCCAATCTTGAATATAAGGTAAGATGTAAATTAGCCAACAAATTCAAGCTCTATTCGTACCCCACAATATTAATGAATCAACACGTAATACACAACTAATGATCTCAATGCGTAACACACTAAGCCGAGATAAGACAATGTAGAATTCAATCCAAATCAAGCAAGTAACAATCGAATTTCAAGGCCCCTTTTTTTATATACGTACAACATTATTTTCTTTTCTTTTCTCTTTTTTTCATTTTTCATTTTTTATATTCTATTCGTCGTCATTTTTGTTTTTTTTTTTGTTTTTTTTGGCCGATTACAAGAAGATAAATAAATCAAGAATCCAAGAAACCCTAGGCTGAAATTTTCACACCCTAGGTCTGGTTGAACAGCCGACGGTATCAAAGAAGAACGATGAACAATCCCTAATTGTGAAAAGAGGTAAACAGGAATTTACCTTGAGCTGTCGCTCTGATACTAAAATAATACGAGCGATAAAGATGCGTGGATTGATGATGGTCTGTTTGTGACTCTTTGGATGAATGAAGACGCGTTGACTTTGTAGAATGATGAAGATTACTTGATTCTTTTAGTTCGGCTATGATGTTCTTCAATAGGACAGAATTAATGCAATTGAAAAGAAAGGGATACGCAAGGAATTCGGTCCTACTAGACCTCAGGGAAACCCATTCCAAGCAACCTAAATGATGGGAATTAATTCTAAGAAAATGCACCAAACAAACACACCATAATTTTGACGAAATTGATAAGTAAATTTTTAATTCCTAATGTAACAAGAACAAGAGGTGAAACCCTCACTTTATAGCTAACAGCAACACAAGAATAATCTGATCTCAAAGTTGGGCTTCCATATATTATTTATCCCAAGTCTTTTATTATTTGACCGAGGTATAAATACCCTCTTTTGGGCTTAAGTGATGATGCGCAGCCCAATACAATGGTCTTCAAGTCCTAAGAGAGTCCAATCCAAGGATTTGAGATAAATGAATCAATTTGGGTTGTGATTCAAATAGCTCTCCTCCAATAGGCTTGGTGCACTCCATCCTCTCCACAAATTGGCCCACATGCACATAGAGAGCTTCCTTGAATCTCTTGGTCCTAGCTCTGGACATAGGTCCAACTGGAATGACAAGCTCAGCCCCATCACGCACGCCATCTCCATAATGGTCCTTGCTCCTACTCACGTCACCAACTTAAATGCTTTATTAAGGAAAAAGTTAAAAGTAGATATGAATTTCAACACTTAGAAGAGAGTAAAGTTAACTATCATTAAGATAATGCAAAGGTGTCATATGGAAGATTTTGTTAAGCAATTGGGATATAATAAGGAGGTAAAGAATAAGAACCCCATTATGATATATGCAATAAGAACAAGTATTAATATTGATGGTAAAATTGTATTTAGAAGATGGTATGTTTGCTTAAATGCTTGTAAAAAAGCTTGGATTGAAGGTTGTGAACCAATAATAAGACTAGATAGATGTTTTTCAAAGAGGATATGTAAAAGACAATTATTAGATAATGTTGGAAGGGATGAAAACAATTCGATTTTTTCTATTGCTTAAATTGTAGTTGATGTTGAATTTACATAAACATGGAAGTAGTTTCTAGAGCCTCTTATTTTAAATCTATAACTTGAAGATGACAGTGGCTTTGATATTTATATCTAATATGCAAAAAGTATGTTCTCATATTGTTACTAATATATATGTTTGTTTATAAGGACTTACTATATATTCTTATTGATTTATATTTTTATTTATGGTCTTCTTAAATAAACTAAGCACGGTTATTGAATGTTGAGCATAAAATATATGCAAGGTATATTTATGCTAATTGGAGACAAAGATAGAAAGAAGATGATCTAAAGTTTAACTTTAGAAGACAACTAAGGCAACCTTTGTACCTAATTTCAATAATCATGTGCATGTGCTAAAATAACATATCTATTTGAATAATATAATGAGACATGATATGATGCATATTTCAATGTCAATGTTAAATGTGGTTCTTATAGATAATATCATAAGTGAGACTTTTAATGATTGGATCTTGGAGTTTATGGTAAAGCCTACTGTTTGCATATTAGAGCATATTAGGAAGATGGTGATAAAGAAGATGCAGATAAAAAGAAGTTTTGGGGAGAAATGGAATAATAACATATTACCATAAATTCTGGATATATTAGAGGAGAATAAGAGAGAAAGCTTTAATTTTTTTATTAACTAAAAGGGAGTTGATATATATAAAGTTGAGAATGGATTAGACCAAATTTGTATGAGAATTAGTAACTGTACTTATACTTATAGATGTTAGGATCTGATAAGGATTCCATGTCCCCACTTTGTGGCTGCTATATACCATAATCATCAGAGTCTAATTGATAGGATAATAAATGTTATATCAAATAGAGGTATATATAAACATACAGGTATTCCTTTGAGCTACTTAATAGATGAAGATTTTAGCCTCAATGTGAAGTCAATAAACCGCTAATAATAAGAAAAATGTCTGGTCAACCTAAAAAGTGAGAAAAGAAAGAGAAATTTGAGCAGTTAAACATAAGAAAAGGTGCCAAGCATGGAAGAAAAATGACTAACACCAATGTGGATAATAAGACAATAGCCAAAGATCAAGCAAAAGCATAACTAACATAAGGAATTTCATATTAGTTATGAAATTTATTTTGCTATTATCATTTTCTTACTAATGATTCAATATTTAGAAAATGTTTATAGGCGCTAGGAAGTTTACAAACAATGGTTGGAGGAAGATGAAGAGGCAATGAGAGGAAAAGGTAGAGGTAAGGGCAAAGGGAGAAAAGTTGGTAGATATGGAGTACTTTTCAAAGAGTCAAGTGTCTTAATTGAATACCTAGTAATTTAATTTGTAAAACCCCGAACCTTTCCTTTCGTTGAATAAAAAATTTTATTTTCAGATGAATAGTAAATTTTTGTGGGATCTAACCTCAAAATAATGAAAAATATTCGGAATAAGTTTTAGAGTTAAATGATAATGAAACAAATCAAAAATAAATCCAATAGGATGGATTTTGGGAGTTTCAAAAGTTTAGGACAAAAATGCCCTTTTTGGAAAGTACTAAGCATTAATGATTTTTAATCCCATTTGAAAATTTTTAAAGAATCTAATCAATAAGTATTGACCCTAATTAGAAAATTTCATGGTCAATTTGATGATAAGACGATTGCAAAATATTTTCATAATGTAGTTCAATTAGTTGGTGAATTAAACTCATTAAAGGGGTGTTTTGGTCTTTTTGTGTATAATAGTGTGAATGGATTCGTGAGTCACACCTAATGACCAGTTAAATGCTTTCTTAAGTCTTAAGTATCATTTATTAAATGAATAATTAGTCATTAGAGACAACCATCAAGACATTGACATGTGTAAGTAAATATAAAAAGAATAAAGCAAGACTTTTGGCTTCATTTGAACATAATCGTTTGAGTGTTTAATAGGGTAAACGTGAAAGAGAAAAAACAAAAGTGAAAATAAGAGAAGCAAGGTTGAAGGTCGTCCAAGAAGAGAGGAAGAAGAGGGTTTCCATTATTGATGGGTTTTGATGGAGATTTGGAGAAACCTTGATCAAACCTAAGTTTTCATCATTTACCCAAAAGATTTGAGAAAGAAAGTGGTAAGTTTTCTTAACTTAAATTTATTATTTTAATGGATTTGTTTTGAGTGAGAAGGATATGTTTAAGATCAGTGATTTCTTGGTGTTATTGTGGTGTTTTTTTTTTAATATAGAATTGATTAAATATAACAAGAGAGAAACATGTAGTAGAATTCTATCTTGGGTTTGTTTGAACAAGTCCCATTTTTTGGCCATAAATTAGCCTACAGACCTCCAAATTGAATGATTACAATTGGAGATGAAACCTAATACATAGTACTAAAAGTCTCTAGAATAAACCTAGACCTTCTAGATTAATGATATCGAAGTTTGAGATTGAAAATGATAACCTGATACTAACCCTCTGTTGAAACAGATTGTGATATTTGGTATATTTATCATGATTTAGAAGTTGAAATGACATGATTTTTTATCTAGATACTTAGGGGAACAAATGTCTATAAGACGTCAAAGCTAATTTGAACGTTTGCTATATGAAAAGTAAGGAACAAATGGAGGTATGGATTCTAGACATAGGTCATAACCGTGACTCATCATGCATGATCATGATATGGTGAATTAAATTGAATGAGATAGTGTTTTGAAGAAATTGATAAGTTAGAATAGGTACAATATAGTTTTAAGTGACTTTTGAAGTTAGAATTAGAAACAGAGAACAATCAGTTAGCTTATGGTAGTAAACGGAATTACTATTAGCCTATGTGTTATGCAATTAAATACTAATCTTGAATTTGGTTAGACCAAAATAATGTTAATGTCTTATTTCCAAATTTGGAAATAAATGCCTAAGTGAAATCCGCTTGTGTAGGTAAAACAAAGGCACAGAATGCGTAAGTGTGCTTGGCAATAAAGTTGCTTAAGGATGAGTGCATTTTAAATGTATTTTATGAAAATGATTTGTATCCTATCATGAAATGAATGTGGATTATGAGTTTTATGCGAATGAAGCATTATAAGTGAATATTGCTAGTATAATTTTTTGTTTTAGTAATATATGAATTGAGTTTGAAAGTTAAATCTTATATGATTTGAGTTTAAATTGAGATGATGTTATTGGTTGATAAAAAGGAAATGGTTTTTTTAGCCTATGGTGTATCGACAAATCATATTATTATATCGGTGTATAACGGTTAACTTAGTACGGGTAAGTGATGTAGAACCAGTTCCGTAACTAATGGCTAACTAATTATGGGTAAGCAATGTAGAATCAACTTTGTAACTACTGGTATATAACAGTTAACCTAGTACAGGTAAGCGATGTAAAACCTGCTCTGTAACTAGTAGCTAACCAGTTGTAGATAAGCGATGCAGAACCAGCTCCGTAACTACTGATGTATAGCGATTATCCTAGTGCAGATAAGTGATGGCTAGTAGGTAACCAGTCGCAAGTAAGCGTTACAGAACCAACTTCATGACTTTATGCCTGAGGATACCATATGGTAAAAAAGTTAGTGATTGACTATGTCGTGTACGAAATTCATAACATTTTTAATGCCGCCACTATTGATTTGAAAAGCGATATGAGAAACTTGATTTATGGAAGTATATATGTTTCATATTAAATATTAAATTATACGAATTGAGATGAATTTATTTTAGAGAGATTTAAATAGTTAAATATGATTGAATAAAAATTCTATCACTCATTGAGCTCGTTTGGCTCTACCTCTCTTTTCTGTTTTTATGTGATATAATGTATGCAACTTTCTTTTCTTTACTTCTATTTTAGTGTACTGAACGTGATAATAGACTTTTGAGGGTGAGAAGGCAAAAGGAAAATACGAATGGAAGATTCCTCGACAGTCTAAAGAAAATGGGCGGCGGCATTATATTTGTGAAGCACCTCTGTGGGGCCACTTATGCAACTTGTGGTCTGGAGGAGGATGATTGCCATTTTTATTTAATCAAAAGCCTTTTCTTTCTGGTAATATTCATTCGCTAAGCCTCTCGGTTCCATGTTTTTGGATCTTTATCATAAGAAGTTGGTAGTTGTTACACTGAAGCCAAATCTCCTCCATATATCCTTTTCTCTAGTTCAAATTATCAGCATCTGCCACTTTAGGACAGGCCTTCCAGTTTTTATCTTTCCCCACGAGGTCTTCTTATCTTAAGATAATGCCTTTTATGTGGATCGGTTTTATTATCATGCAAAAGGGTCTTACCATATTGACATATGGAGATGAAGAAGCCATTCATATATGCAAAAAAATTGCCAATGAAAATGGTTTTCACTAATTAAGATTACGTATCTTGGTTTAGTAACTTACCTCATCAGCATATCTGTACTGTAAAATAAAAGTCACTTCAAACGATTTTAAAAGTCAATCATGGCGACATATAGCTAAAGGTAAATAAAATTGACGGTAACATCTCTTTCTTTCTGTTAATTTATGACTGTTCACAAAGAAACATTTGTTTCCATAAATGAAAATCTTATGGAGGATCAAGAGCCAATGATGGCTTTTCGCGATTGTGCCCGTAATGATTCTTTGGCCGATTTGTCCATCATTTCCATTTCCATTTCCGTTTCCGTTTGATCCACACTGTCCCACGAACCAAGCACAGACATGCCTCTCTCTAAAAAGTTGAAACCTTTTGCTTGTGCATTCTGCATCTGCACTATGTATTGAGTTAGACTCGGTCAAGAGCTTTTTATTTGTTATTTGATTCGACCAGTCCTGGGTCGTTATCCAACTGATTCAATATACTTGTAAGTGGAAAAAGTTTGGGACATAATTCGGTGATTTTTATGATTATTATTATATTTTTAGTTATAATAACCATAAAAACAACTAAATTAATAATTGATTCTTTTTTAATGTTATCTTTAATAGAGAGTGTTTATTCATTATGTAATTAAATAGTTGTGATCGTAAAAAAATGGAACCATACATGAATCGTCCTGAGATGGATAGTGAAAAGTCAATGCATCAGAGGATATTTAAGAATATATAAAATCAATTAAGTTTAGCCTCACACAATAGCTTAAGTTATTGTGGTGAACGGTCATTTAATATGGTATCAGAGTCTTTATGATCAAGTGGTCGTGAGTTCAAATCCCACCATTCACCTGTCATTCAGCACAAGGTAGAGTGAGCCTGTGCAAGTTTCAAGCTCAAAAGACTTTCACTTAAGAGGGTGTGTTAGTGAATATATAAAACTAATTAAATTGATCTCACCCAACAACTTAAACTATTACGATAAAACGGTAATTTAATAAAGAAATCGGAGGATAGCTTCCTCAAGCAGTTGCGGTGGGGAACTTCTCATCACAGCAGAACTCCGCACTTGCTACAACTCCAATAAGAAACATCATGGAATGTGAAACACAAGAAACTCAACATCTCTCTCGCTCTCTCTAGAAAGTTGAAAGCAACTGCTGCACTCTCTCCCACTCCTCGCCACTCATTCTTGGGTCTTATGCAAATTCTTTATTTGTTTTTCTTTCTACATTTCCTTGCTTTACATTATTTTATAACTCTGCCTTTCCTCATCGCCATGACCATGAAGCCTAAAAAGGAAGGGACGGAGACTTTGAGAGACACAACTCCTTACTCCTCATAGTTATCTACTTTCCAAAAATCTTCCATCTAAATTAGCTCTCTCTCTCTCTCTTGCATACTTTCTATTTACCTCCAAAGTTGAATACATTATCCACTTTCCGCTTTCAGTTGGCAGCAATTCTCACAACATACAACCCCAAGTCAGTTACTTTCCTTCTCCTTGCCTGCTTTTGGGTTATTGCCAGAGACAGCCAACTCTTATCTCTGAACTGTTTTTTCAGAGTTAGCAAGCCTGGAGTAGTCCTCTTGTTTCTCTTGTTCACTCTCTGGAACTGGTTTGTCACGACTTTTCCACTGTTTTAGATCTTCAACTTTTGCTTGCCTGTATACCAACCTGCAGTTTGCTCCATTTGTCACCTTTTTTTTTCCAAGAGTTTTCAACTCCTTGGAGATACCAAAGACTGGTTTTTGCAAGGTACCCGTCATTAAAACATATTCTCCTTATTATTTTACTTGTAAATGCTAGTTACTGCTCAAAAAGCTTGGTCAGATCTTGTTTCCTTATATATATCCTGTAGCTTGCAATGTAGACTGAATTTTCTAAAAGAGAAGACAGAGTGTAAAGTAAGTTCAATGAATGACTCTTTTAAGTGATGCAGGTGACTTTCCTTTCATATCTCTTCAACAAAGTTTGTGGCAACTTTTCCCGAAGAAAAATAGCTCCACTTGTGAATTAGTGAAGAGATTTGAAGTATAGTAGTACACAAATTGCTTTGAAACACCTTTAGATACATTCATCCTGTCCAAAAATTAATTGTTTCACTGGTTATTTTATCTGCAAAGGGCTCACTTTTTCTGTCTGATAAATTTTTCCATGAAAAGAAATATCGTCGTTCTTCAAGGCCTCTAGTGTGGCTGGGATTAGAGTGCTGATTGCCATGATGTGACTTGTTTGAACATCTGGACTAAACTAATATTTTACTACTAGAACGTAATTTACTAATATGGCCCTTTCATTTGCTTCTGATATTTCTCTGCGAATTTGCTGCTTACCCAATTGACTGCTACGAGTTCATTTGTTTGAGCATTCTGTCATCTTGGAGACAAGGTCAAAGTTTAAACGTATCTTGTTAACCCATCAATTGTCATCTTGTTTACTATCTCATAACTCATCTTTGTAGCTTTATCTTTATTGTACGGTGCAATTTCAGATTGCTTTCTTGAAATTGACTTGATTGACCACTTAGAGAGAGACGGTTGGGGAGAGCAGAGAATTATATAAAGCAAGAAGGGTGCGCTATGGGCTATAATTTTAAAGCACCATGGAACGTAAGGCAGTTGAGCTGAAAGTATCCCTCAGATTGCTCAAAGTGCAGTGCCTGGTAGTTTTGGTGCCTGACTGGACATTTTTCTATAGACTTCAAACTTGGAACTTTTAGGTGATTTGGAGGGCAAAATAACATAAAGCTTAAATCTTCTGAGGGGGTTTTTGATGGATTCATCATCATCAGGATCATCTAAGAGAGCTCGGATTCCTAGCAATGGAACACAAGTGCCTTCGTGCTTGGTTGATGGATGCACCTTTGATCTTAGCAAATGCAGGGACTATCATCGTCGACATAAAGTATGTGAACTTCACTCCAAGACTCCAAGGGTTTGTATCAGAGGTCTGGAGCAACGCTTCTGTCAGCAGTGCAGCAGGTGAGAAGTAGAGCATGTGTTAGGGGGGCTTCTTTTCTATCTTTTTTCTTATGTAGACGCATTTGGGAAACTGATTGAACCAAGGTTCAGCGTTAAAAACTTAATTGCTTATACGCTTAGTTACCTGGCCTCAATACTTTCTCTTAGGCTCATGAATTTTAGGCGTTTAGCATCAAAATTTAGCACTAAGATCTTGGTTTGGCCACTTGTGAGTTCTGTAGATGAAGTTCTGCTGGTGCCTCAGCGTTCCAATTACCATCTGCAAGAATTCAGGAAGCTGCGTATCACCGTTGGGATCTTTTTCCTTGACTCAATTGTTAAAATTGAACATGTAATTGATGCATTCTCTGCTGTTTGATAGATATAAAATAGGTTGATTCGAGTTTTTGGATAGAGGTTTCTGTGAAATGTTTTCATCTCGACTCGAGTACAGGACTTTAATCTACGTGCTTGTCATGCAAATCTTGCAATTGCATTTCGGCTTAAGGCAAGAACAATAAACATAGAATCAAGATAAATAAGCTTCTTCGAACCATATGCTTTGTTAACTGTTGTGAAACGAACGCTTGCATGAAAAATATTACTTTTCTCCAAGTGGTTATCAATAGATCTCTAGTCACATCCTCTTCTGCCTTCAATAGTTCCCTTTAGGCATGGATTATTCTTTGCTTTGGCTTTTACCTTGTGAGATTCATGGTAGGACGGACAGGATTTTGTTGTAGTGATTATCCTCACGAATGCTAACTCAAAATCCACTTTATTAGGTTCCATTCGTTAACCGAGTTTGATGAAGGAAAACGAAGCTGCAGAAAACGTCTTGATGGACACAACAGGCGTCGAAGGAAACCTCAGCCAGATTCTATGTCCAGAAATCCTGCTTTGTTATTTTCCCATCACCAAGGTTCGACTTGTGAACTGGACAAATTCGGGTTTGGTAGTTCTCTCTCTTTCCCTTATCAGTCGGGAACTTTTTCCTTCATTTTCATGACTGTTGACCTTACGTTTAAGTGCACATGTTTTTCCCAGGTACAAAATACTTGCATTTTGGTGGTTCCCATGCACTTTCCACCACCGCAAGCTCAGCTTGGGTTGGGACTATCAAAACTGAGAATGAGACAGCGTTTTGTACGAGTCACTCATCAAACTTCAATCCAGGAAAAACCCCATTTTCTGAACTCAGCCATAAAGGAGAAAAACAGTTTCCTTTTTTACAGGGAACTAGTTCCTTGGATCCTGGAGATTCTGTCCCTCAACCCGATACCAGTTGCACAATAGCCACCAATAGTAGTAGTGGCCAGAAAATGTTCTCTGATGGGTTGATACGAGTCATCAACTCCAACCGTGCTCTCTCTCTTCTGTCATCTCCGCCATCAGCAGACACACCGGCGGAGATTGGTTTTAGCCACCTTATGCAGCCTGTAATGAATCCCCAAGCACTGCCCTTGCTCTCGAGTCTTCACTATGATGGTCTTGGAAGGAAAAGTCAGCCAGCAGGATCTATGCTGGTCTTTGATGGAGGCAGTAGCTCTGATATCCATGACCAAAGTACGTTTCAGATTGGAGCTGATGGGTCATCTGTCACTGGATCTCATCACATGCTTTCGTTCTCATGGGGGTAGTACTCATGTTAGCTGTTCTTTCTTGACCAGACATGGCTCCACTGGTTAAAATAAGACAATTTATTTTCCTGAACTCTAAGTATGTTGATTAAGATGATACTCAAATTAGGCATATAAATCCCAGTTCAGTATTCTGATATTCGGCAGATTAAAAAAAAGGGATATGAAAAGAGACTTGCCTAATTCTGAGATCAACCAAGTTGTTCACCGCCTAATTTGATGCTCTGTGTTAGAGAAGCATAAATTCCATCTTCTAACTTCCAACCAGATATGCGTAAGCTTGAAAGGCATCTTTGACCACCATAACGCACTTGACTTTCTTTCAACCACAACCACAAAAATGGTTGTCTAGTAGCTTATCTGTCGGTCAAGTGTTGCATCATGTGGTTTTGGATTTGGACGCATTGGCCATTGTACAGCTTCAACTGCACTTGTAGCTTTCTTCAAAAAAAAAAGTGCACTTGTAGCGTTTTTCTGATAACTATGTCTATGCGTTTGTTTTCGCCTACTGCATGCACGTTCCATTGCAGTACTTTGCTTCAGGTTTCAAGACATAACGCTTGACCTGACTTACCCCCCTTCTGCTAAAATCTCCACACACTTTAAGCTACTATTATCTGCTGCATAAAAACTCTTTCAAGTAACTAAGCTACTAATTCGTGCTTCAACTTTTCCTCTTTCTCTTCCCTTCTTTATTTTTTCTCCTCAATTATAGATTATTTATCATATAAGAAAAATATTATTTTAATAAATAAAATATTCTTTATTTAATATTTTCATAGACGACAGTTATCTTGTTATGATTTATTCTGTAAGCTTTTAACTAGATTATACTTCAATTTTCATAGAGTACTTCAGACATTAAACTAAAACCATCTTTTTTTTTTAGGGGGTTTTAGACCAGGGTATCTACCGGCGAATTCAGTGACTAATCCCCTCGCTGGTTTATAGACACCTCACAAGGTAGGACAGCTAGCCCAAGGACTTAAGGCTGCTCCATACCCAAAGTCAAGGATCGAACCCCTGACCTTTGGTTAAGGATGGATG
>JANZXV010000003.1:7604617-7615724 GCA_027576455.1 Erythroxylum roigii
CATACCCAAAGTCAAGGATCGAACCCCTGACCTTTGGTTAAGGATGGATGAGTCCCTGCCACTCAACCACACCCCTTAAATTTAATTACTACCTGATTTAATTTAATTATTGCCTGACAAAATTTTGGGTTTAGAAGGATCTTGAGACACAATGTCCTGTATCCTTTTGAACTTATCTTTATTTGTTATACTTCATTCCCTTGTCCTGCTTGTCTTATACCTAAAAATGTACTAACTACGAAGCACTCTCCGATGGGTATAATAAATCATAAGAAGAAAATTATTCACTAGAAAAGGATAAGGTTAGTCTAATAGAAATGATGAATACCAATACCTATTTGTTCTATCCTGGTGTCTGCTCAAAATTGTACAAAACAAAAGATAAAGAGTTTTGGAATATGAAGTAAGTTGTTCCGATGGCGACATTGATACAATGAGATTAATTATTACACCACTTCTAACATCAAACTGGTAACCTACGTTTTTACCAGATGATATTATTTTTGAAATTCTCCTCATGTTTTACGGGTGTAAGCTAGATTCCAAGCTTAGGGAGAACTAATAGGTTGGAGGACAAAAGTGGGATGTGACAAAGGATATGCTTATTCGTACGGATTTGATTTGAAACATAACTCGTGTTTTGCAGACAATACGAGTGCAAATACGACAAATACTAGTTTGCAGCCTTAATTGTATTCATTCTAATACAAATAAAACATGGGAAATATTTATCCTCGCTTATACTCAACTATCGAGCAGTTAGATTAAATTTCACAGAGCATTGTTTTATTTCCCAAATTAGATCGAAATAGAATCAAATTTGGAGGCAACACATAGGATAATGTCTGATCTTTTCATAGTATATATATTCGCACAAATCAGGTAGGTGATGATAATCGCCTTACATGAGTGACCGAAAGAGATAATCGTTGATGCCCTGTAGAAAGAACTCAGAAAAGACCATGAAAACTTGATTTTCTGTCGTGAAACATGCAGAATAAACCACTATTTGACACTCTCTTTCGGTTTTAACTTAGGTCTTATCCTTCTCTTCACTTTCGGTCAGAGATCTAGGGAAAGAACTCTATGTTTTCCAAACTGGAGATCACGCACAATCTTGACATTGTTGTTTGATGTTCAAACCGGCTTTTGGCCTTCTGGGGTGGCTATCCAATATGGTTATATGCTGTTCACAAATATTAATCAGGATACTAATGAGTTAGAATATATCTGCGAAGAATCGAAATGACAATTCAACTTTACAAGGACTATAAAGGGGTATTAAATAAATGAAGATTTAAATTTCAGAACTTCCAAAGGAAAAGAAAACCCGTATCTGTTATGGATTGATGCAGAAGTACAGCAAAAGTTCTCCGTAATCCATATCTTGGCGAGAAGTCAAAAGTTTCAAGAAAGAAACAGAGATGGGAATATTATATCCTAAACCATACACAACCTGGGAAGGGATCAAAAGGGCAGTGGGCCGACAAAAAGTTTCTTCTATACTTAATAGACTTATCCACACTTCACATAATTGCCTCCAGAATGTTATTATCATCCAAAGCACCCAATCAAAAGTCTCCACATGACCTTGATAATATCGTATTAATTATTTTGTTCCTGGCATGGCAGTGTAGAAGCACGGGACATCAACTTCTATATAAGAGCTGAAGTGGCTCCAGAAATGGGCACAGGCACAAGTTTCAGTAACTGGCAACAGCAAACCTTTATTCAGGTATGGAGAAAAACTACAAGAAAGGAGGTCTAATGAGAAGCAAGCTAGCAAAGTCCTTGCGTCGAGCCAATAAAGCTTCTATACCAATGCAATGTGGCAACAAAGTGGGTCCTACCCCATATAATCCAAATGGTTTAGGAGAACTTCGCACCAGCCACAGCTGTATAGTGCCACAGCAAACGGCCGTAAGTTTCAGGCACAGAAGTTTTCGTGATCCTGGTGGCGATGAAAATGTGGACATGAAGGCTACAACTTACATTGCCTATGTTCGTGAGCGATTTAACCTCGAGAGGCTTGATCCGTAGACATGGAAACTTGATTAGCCATAGCACAGGACTGGGCCTGCTTCGAAGTTTCAGAGTTCGTGATCATCTAGATTATGTTGGCGAAAACTTGTTTTGGCTGTCTGTTGAATAGAAACAGTACTAAATAATATGTTCCTGGTATTGTTTCTCTTTATGGCTTATATCAGTAGATTTTCCTCGTTTGTCTATCCCCAATTTTCTGACTGTTTTCTAAATAATTAACAGTTTCTCATGGTTTCATGTAACCTGCGTATATTTTACTTAAAACATGATACATGAAGACTGTAAATGATTCGATATAATGAGTCTGGTTAGTTCAAGCAAGTGGAAATCTAGTTCATTAGGTAACGATGAACTTGTTAAACTTTCAGCTTTTCTTCCTCTAATGTTGACAACGAAACTAACTGTGTACATGTCTGCCACAAACAGAAGAAGAAGAAGATGGTGCATGAATGAAATCATTTATAAGGGAAGAAAATCAATGTTGTGCTTAGAATTGATGCCTAAACTTGAAGAATATTATGAGTAGTATACCTTTAGAACATATTCCCACGTAACATACGGCAAATAATAAATTGGATAAGTCTAGCCCAGAAACAGATATGAATGGTACTCTTGTGTTAATTAGTGTCTTGATGGTTAAGTGCAGATCGGGCACCTTGTGTTAGTAAGTGTCTTGATGGTTATGTGCAGATCAGGCAGAGGTGATCCTCCTGTTTTACAGTGTCTCAAATGCTGTGACTTTTTGACCCATAATAGAAACTGATACGTAAAGACATGCAAACTCAACTGCAATAAGTTAAAGATAATAAACCTAATTATAACAAGTATTTAAAAGGTTGATATAAATACAAAAACTGATATGAAAATAAACATTCCGTTTTCATGTTATAAATGGAATGTTTATAATTTGTTAGGGAAAGTTAAGTAAATACTAATATATAATTTAAAACAAGAACAATTTTAATTATGATGAAGTTAATGGAAATATTATTATTTTCTTGTAAGGTGTAGGTCACCCTTATTGTAATTAGAAAAGAAGGTTTGATGTGCTTAAAAAAGTTACCCTTTCTTGGAAACCAGATCTTCTGTCCAGTTTTAATCTGTCTTATTTTGTCTCATGAAATCTCAGTCATTTATTTTGCGGGACTCACGTGGGTACCATGCGGACCCCATATAAATAAATGGCTGAGATTTATTGGACACAATAAGACACCATAATATTGGACAAGAAATCTGGACTCCCTTTCTTGTCTTATTTGTCATTTTTTTTTTTTCTCATATTATCATTTTCCCAGAGCTACTTGTTTCCACTTTCCAGTGAAAGGGCCCTCCACCTGATGTTTCGTGCCTTACAGACTGGAGAAGAGAATTTTCCTAATTGTCAGGCCCACCAAGATAAAAGCAAAGGCACAAACTAAAGTCGCATCACATCCCTTCCTTTTCATTAAAAAAAAAAAAGAAAATTGTAATGTTTCTTGGCGTTAGATATTTAATTTTAATTTTATTATTTATAATAAAATTGATCAAATATTTATGAAAGAATAAAAGCCGACGTAAAATTCCAATGACAATAATATATTTTACAAAAACAATAACAATTAATCCTCTATTTTTTATTTTTCATCAAATATGACCCCAAAAAAAAAAAGTTGGCAACACAGTAACGAATATGTGCCCAACTTCTTTGGCTTGCTTATTATAGGTTTGGAATTTTTTAATTGCGTTTCTTTGTGTCTATGACGTTGAATGGGTGTTGGATTGCTTCTTCTATAATTACAGTGTCTCTAAGTTTTATCTTGAACTATTCCGAGACTAATTGCTAATTTTTAACTAGTTGCGTCATCTGTGACACTAGTATGTGAATTCTTTGTACAAATTTTGTTTTATTAATTTATTTTTTTGATTTACTAAAAAAAAAATGTGCCCAACTTTTTTTTGATCATATTTGATGAAAAATAAAAATTAGAATTGGTGACATGTTTGTGATAATTAGAATACATAGATTAAAATAACTTTGGTATTTAATTACTTGTGTAGGAAAAAGAAAAAAGGTGATGTGTATCTGAAACCAGTTTATGATTAGCGCTTAATTAAGGGAGTGAACAGTACCGTACTGAAGTACAAAAAGAGGCAACATTATCCTTAGTACCTTTTCTACTAAGATCGTATATATACTCAATGTATATGTTACTTCCACATGAATGACGCAGACGTCTCTATAACATTCCTTGTTGTCTGTTAACTCTGGTTTTGTACCAAAAATCAGGTTGTTTATCCTTAATTTGTCCACAAATAGTGAAGGTTCTAAGGTGATTAGCATGGACAATAATCTGGAAACCGTCCACAGTAAGTATGAATACTTTTACCGACATTACTTCACTTGTTATGGTCTAAATCACTTGGAAAACATGCTAATAACCTCCAGACAGATTCTTTCCGCCTCTCAATTTCTTCATTGCTACAATTCCTTTCGTTTCATGATCAAAATCTCTTTCCATCTAAGAACAAATGAAATGGAATTTGAGGTCTAAAATCAAACAAGCTTTATTTGAAGTGTAAATTAGGCTCAATTAACCATTAGATGAGCTGAAACATATAACATGGATATAAAGGGAACTTAATTATTGTGCTGGTTTCAATAATAGTACTAGATTTGGCAGAGAATATGGATGTCGCTGTTTAGGCCCTGCTTTTCCCATGTGCAGTAGTTGAGAGGGGGAAAAAAAAGTGAAGTGGGCATTATTGGTGTAAAAGGTGACTCCAGTTGCTTCCTTTGTTAAAGAGTTTTCTCCCCCAAAAGCTCAATCCAAAGTCCAAACTGCAGAATCAATCCAGGACACTTGACAGTCGATCTGCAGTTTTTGCATAGAACCTTATAGTTCAAAAGGTTCATGTTCATTGATCAAGAGCAGATCTTGAAATCCCACAAAAAGGAAAAAGGGATTGAATGGTAAGGTTCAAAACTCTAATCACTTGAGACATAAATTATTGCTAAAAAATATTAGTAACCAGTAACCACGCGTTAAAAGAGATCGACACAAACTATCCAGCAAAAAGAAAGAATGAATTATGAAAAGAGACTTTACCCGGGTGAAGTAAGAATGTGGGTAAGCCGAAAGAAAGGAGAGAAAGTTGACAAAGGGGATTAGAGTTGCAACTTGCAAGGCCAATAAAGAGCCCCACAAAGACGTGACTTCTTTAAAGAAAAGTACCCAAAATTAGTATAAGGTCCACGTGTCATAATGGGTGACGTTGATTGTTGTTTGCCTTAAAATGGAAAGAAATCTGACAGTGCAAAGTAGAGGATGGACCCACTTCATTCAATCCCCTTCTTTACTAGGCCCATCAATTTTCCATCAAACTTGATGGTCCCAACCAGCCACCTTACGTTACTATCCCAAACTATCGTCTTTAATAAATGGCATTACTTAAGTTAAAGGCTTGCAGACAAACCATGACTAGAGTTTCTTAGTCTGGCAATTCTTGGTAACTCGGTTTCAGAGTTCCCCCAAGGTTAGCAATTCATCAGTCTTCTTCAGTAAACAAATGGTTCTTAAGTTTAGTCTTCAACTGAAGTTGCTTCGTTCAGGAGACACCAAGAGGGACCAGAGAAAAATGGATAGCCAGCTGCTTTCCGTGGCTGACCTACCTCAACGATATGCATCGATGTCCATGAAGGTGACTTGTACACGCAAGGGCCAAGGGTTAGCTCAAGTGACGGGATTCCCCAAAGAACTTCTACGAATTGATTTCCAAGTTTTCTGGAATTTATTTAATTTTGAATTAATAACTGATCATATAATTTATTTAAAATAAAACTTGTGAATTATTTTACATACTCAAAATTTTCATTATTACGTATTTAAAAAATAACAACTACTTGAGTTAATTTTATTGTTTATCTCAAATGGATACATTATGAACTCAAGAATTTATTTATTGCTATTCAATGCAAGAGCCAGGAATCTTATGCCAAACTTACAAATTCATAACTTGTATAAGCACTGCAGAGATGGAATAGTTTAAAATTTGACATTCAAGATGAGTAAATTTGGAGGGTAATGTTGGCCAATTCTATCTGAGAGTAGATGGCGTATCCTTTTTGAGCTTTTAGTTTAAACCTTGAAATCAAACTAGTGTTTCTATCAATTCTCAGAGATGATGAGTTAAAGCAACTTTATTGGGATTGAAACTTCTACTAATGTTGTTGACCACTTTGCTCAAACTACAGAAGAGGAAGAAAGAAAGAAAGCAGACAACCAATGCCAGTTTCTATGTACCATACCACAAAAAATAGCTGGCAAATTTGTTTAGAAACCGTAGATGGATAACATGGAGAAACATATTGGAAACTGACAGCGCATAGTTATTTATGGGGAGCAATTACTGTTGCCCAATGTTGTTTTTCACGCTCGACATTGGTTCAATATTTTTGTGCTGTGCCTTCATTAGATTGACTTAAAAGTCTTTACTAAAGCCATATGCAGAGTGCCCCACAAAGAGGTTGATGATTGAAGGGCTTGAAATGAAAGACATAGAGACGTGGTCGGTAGTCGCAATCAAATGAGAAAGTGACATGTAGTAGAAGCTTAAGTCATTACTGGAAATACCTCCTTTTAGTGTCTAAGATTACCTCATTTTTTATCCAACTTTTGGTACCTTACCTCTCCACCTATTTAGTGCACTATTATCACATTCTTCAAAGTTCGAGTGTGTGTCACTTTTTATGTATGTATGGTGTACTTCTTTGTCATCTTTTTCATTTACATTTATCCATCCTGTGCTAGTGCAGGAAACTTATGCAGTGCAGTAAACTTATGCAGTGCAGTCATATATGTATGATTTTGTGTCATGTCTCATTCTCTCAATTTCTCACGGTCTGTTTACAGAGGTGGTGGGCTAAAAATTACACGAAAACTTACCAAGTTGAAAACTAAAAATGTCAACACACAATCACTCCCTTGCCCAGCTTTTTCTTTGGGATGAGACAATCTAGACTTAACCATCACCTGGCTGATGGACAAACATGGCAAGGCTCCACCACCAAGTCAAGTCCTAAATGGTTGGACCACAAATGCTGTGCTCTATATGCTTAGCTTTCTCCGTGAATCCATGTGGGGTTTGATTTTTGTTTAAATGTACTTGATGTGCTATCATCGGTCCCCCACCAACATTACAACTATACTCGTTGGATTTTTACCTTCCACTATTGTTCTACACACATGCATACATATGTAAACCCATTTATTCATTTGATACCCTCATCCTGCCACAATATATATTGAGACCTCCGAGTCTGCGAAGAACAATTTTCAATGCATTATGGAATATGTAAAACGATACATAGCTACTGAACTTGCAAGTTGCAACAACAGTGCTGCACCTGTCCCACCAAAGCAATACTTACAAATACACACGAATGTGTAATCTGATGAATATCGATCCTGCCTTTGGATTATGCCCAGATAACCTTCAGTTCAGCTTTTTCGGGGACAGTAGAGTGAGCAGTTGGAAAGAACAATTACACGGAGGCAGAGCACATTCTAAACGATAGTTATTATTATAAAAGTCATATAAAATAATGGTTTCCTGATATTTTTCTTCACATAAAAATAAAATACAATTCAACTTTGTTGTTCAATAGTTTCACTATGTTAAGTGACCGTTTCATCACAATAGCTTAAGTTGTTGTGTGAGGCCAATTTAATTGGTTTTATATAGTCACTAACACACCCCTTCAAGTGAAAGTCATTTGGCTTGAAACTTGCACAGGTCCACTCTACCTTGTGCTGAATGATAGGTGGGTGGTAGGATTTGAACTCACGACTACTTGGTCATAAAGGCTCTGATGTTATGTTAAGTGACCGTTTCACCACAATAACTTAAGCTGTTGTGTGAGGCCAACTTAATTGGTTTTATATATTCACTAACACACTCCACCAAAATCATGTATGTATAAGTATTCAAGTTTTTTGTTTTAGAACTCTCCAAAGTTTTAAATCACTGATGGAAATATTTACAGTTACAATATATATGATTATCACAATTACATTTATATTATTTGCATCATTTACGATATCATAATTATCAATTCACAATTCACAATCTACAATTTGAAAGCTTGAGATGGTGTAATATATGTTCCTTTGAAATTTAAGACAAGCGGAAGCCACTTGCATGTAAACTGGTTGTCTAATGATTAAAAAAAGAGAGCAATTGTCTCTGTTACAGAGTTAGATATAAAATAAGCGTTACTGATTTCCCTTTTCCCGTATGTTAAAGGACGAGCTTTGTTGTGTAATTCTTATCTACTATCTCTTTTCTTCCTTATTTTTGATTTAAAAAAATCAAATATATGTAATAGTTTTTTGAAATTGCTGTGACTGCCTTGGGATTTGAGCAATATAATTAATATCATATGTAAACGAATATCCATTTGTTACGGGTGTTTATATTTTTCATCATTATCTTCGTCGTCATCTACTAAGTCTAAGGTTTCGTACTAAGGTGGGATTTAAAGAGGTCTTATAGTACGCAGCCTTACCCTTATATAATAGAGGATATTTTTCAGTAGACTCACGTACAGACGTGACAAGCAAAAAAATGACGCAGGAAAATACAAGCAAGAATAAAAGAATTGGCACGAACAAAAAAAGATCAGGTATGAAATGCACTATCATACAGAAGAACATACCTGCTGAGTGGCCAGATCGGTCATTATCTCACCCTGTGTAAAGACCGGTTCATATTTTTCATATTATATATATAATGAGATTAATTAATTAGAATTATGTAATTCTTATATCTGCTCAATAACTCATGTGACTAGTATATAACAAGAGTCTATTACCGTATATTTGTTAGAAATATATGACATTTAGACTAATAAATTGATTTTTGAGTAAATTTGTATACTAAACCATAAGTCATATCTACTTTATTTTTCTTTGATTTTATTTATTTCAATAGATCGTAATTGCATTTAATTCTTTCATTAAGAGACAAGAATCACCTTTGATATATATCTTTTTGAGTAACCAACTAAAATAACCTTCCCTTATTCTAAATTCTCTCGAATTAAATTTAATTTACTTTTTTAGAACTATCCCAGACATGATCCTTTGGTAATATTTTAAAGTAACAAATCTCAAATATAATTATTAAGATTGAGATAAGAGTTATAAAGGTGTGTTATGAGGCTTGTTTAACCTTTAGGGTCTCACACAATATAATTTGAGATCTTACAACTTGTATTAATCCCTTTTATGATTGATTTTATAAAAGTCGTGCATTACAATATTAACATCTTTTCATTTATATAGATGACTTCTATTCATGAATTACTATATAAATGTTAGTTTAAATATACTCAATGTTTAACCTAAAGTCTACTATAAAATTCATCTTTTTAGACCTTACATTTGGCGACTTAAGATAGATATAGTAGCTTTTAATCAATCAAACTATTTTTCTTTTATTTTTATTCTCTAAGCGGATAATTATTGCTTAACTTTCTTGCTTTCAATTAACCTAGACAATAAACTTTAGACCTACATTATCTCCATTTATTAAAAATACTATAAGCAATTTTCGGTATAAGAGGGCCGATCTCTTATGTACATAGAGAACATTTCACACCAAAAAAATCATACTTTAATATCAAGTGTTACATAATTCTTATCACATAATAATGATTTCAACATATGTTTTGCATTTAAACATGACAATATAATGAATGAACATACATTTGGAAATATTTATCAATAATACATCAATTTCTGCAAATTCTAGTAGCTTCACATGCTCAATACACGTATCTTTTGGAATTAGTTTTTTCATTGAATTTACTACCATATTATATGTAGATTATATTTCATATTCACTTCACCTTGTGTAACTACATCTGTCACATAATTATACTTTATATGCATATAATTGGTTTTACAGTAAAATTTGAGATCTTTTGTATAAGTAATTACTGTTTGACTATCACATTTAATTACCACTAGATTTTTTTTTGCTTTTAGTAAGTTTAAATGAATCAATAAATGTCTAAATCAATTAATTTCTTGTACTACATTTGAAAATTCCATGAGTTTAGCTTCCATTATAGATAAAGCCATAGCAGATTATTTCATACTTTTTTATTATACTGCATCATTATTAAGTAAGAAAATAAATTTAGATTTAGATTTTCTCTTATATAAATCTCCTCCCCAATCTACATCCATATAATATTACATATGTAAATCATTGACTTGATAACATAAGGTGTTATTAACAATACCTTTTAAATACCTCAATATTCTTTTTACTACTTTCTAATGTGTTTGACCTAGATTTAACTGCTTACCATTCTAACTGCTTACCATTCTAACAATGTAACGAATATCTGGTATTATACATTATTGGACTAAGTGAGATTCCAACCTATAGTATTTATGATAACAAAATATATTACATTTGATATTTTAATCCTTGGTATATTATTAAGCTAATATGTAAAAGATTAAATTTTGAAAAGGGGAAAGTGAGGAAAGAGCCCAGTGAATCAATTAAGCAATCAAACGATTAAGAAAACTGAGTAAAATAGAGCACATATGCAACTCAAGAGAACTTCGAGGAAATTCAAGTAAATAATTAAAAATAAATAGGGATCAAACATTTCAAGATTTAAGGAAATCATCGTAATCATTTTTGTAACCTTATCTTAGTCATTTTAATAATTAAAGACTCAATTATTGAATGATCATTTGCATATAAGATATGATAAAAAAATCCTTTCATAGTTAAGAAGAAATTTGTTTTGATATTTAAAGAAAACCTTTTAATCTTTAGAAAAAATTTTATGGAACTTTTGAAATAATATAGAATTAAGTTTCTATCAAAAGAATGTATTTTGATCTTTAAAAATTCTTATTTTTAGACATATTGGTCAACCATTCTATGAGTGTGGTCAATTAATGTTGGACCCCGAACTTTTTTGAAAGTTAGAATTATTAAATGAAATTAAATGAGGAATTGGTGGTGATTTATTCATGTGCAAAGAAAAGGAATTCTTGAA
>JANZXV010000003.1:7637041-7649281 GCA_027576455.1 Erythroxylum roigii
AAACAGATAATCATGCTCCTCCTTTGTAGCAAATGAAAACTTGTAAAACATCATCTGGCATCTTAAGACTTTACAAAGATCATTCGTGAGCATCTAAATTTAAGTTCGTCATCAAAGCCCTTTTCAATATTTGCATCTTTCCTTCTACACATATTCTTTTAGCTATCTCATGAAGTCAATAAACAAATTTCTGCGTGTAAGCTTCCGGGCAACTCACTGGAAAATTACACTTA
Organism: Erythroxylum roigii; assembly: GCA_027576455.1. NCBI lineage: Eukaryota > Viridiplantae > Streptophyta > Magnoliopsida > Malpighiales > Erythroxylaceae > Erythroxylum > Erythroxylum roigii. The sequence continues at coordinate 7,637,275 of JANZXV010000003.1, forward strand.
TCCCTTATTATCAAGCTGGACTCGGGCGATTAATATAAATTGCCTTCGCAGACGGACTATATAGATAAATATTTTGGTGCTTTTGGTAAGTTTTCCTAGCTTGGAGGTCCACTAAAATGAAAAATATTATGAAATATGTTTTGAATTGTATTGAAATAAAATTTTAGTAATCTTAAGCTTTTGGTAATTTTAAGTAAATCAATGATTTTAGGTATATGCGAAAATAAGATTTTATTGACATTAGACTTTTGTTGTAATAAGGCTCCATTTCATTTTAACTTCTTACAGATAATTTTAGTTTATAAATAATTTAATAATGATTTTGTAAATAAGATCCAAAAAATAACTTCCGGAAATAGTCTTTATCTAAAGATGTAATTATCATACTTTTTTTTGTATAATTTTTTCTGAGTGAGAAAAATTTATCTCCTTATCCGTGAACGTGGGCCGCATAGATTGATCGAATAACGTAATTTTTTTGTGTTCTTTTGCCTTCTTGTTTATTATTTTATTGCTTTTATTTGTGTGATAATTGTTATCAGAGTAATTGTTATTATACTACTGGTATTAGAGCAATTGAAGTGACAATAATTAGTAGTAAAGCCTACATTGTCTTCGTGAAGTTCAAAGTTTGTTGTCAAGATATCTTTGCACCAGTTGGGTTGAAAAAATTCAATGAATAGATGATTTTATTATATGGAAGGTGAAGGTAAGAGCCATTCTCGTAGAATGGAGGATTTTGTAAAAGGAAAAGATTTTGTTGAGGGCGCACAGTGTAATAGTGTCGACTTTGGAGGATAAGGTCTTGAGAGAGGTAACTGATGAAGCACATAGTTGCTTTGTTGATTGCGCAAGGTGTAATAGTGCCAACTTTGGAGGATAAGGTCTTGAGAGAGGTAATTGATGAAGTACATAGTTGCTTCATTATATTAAAGAGTAACATTTATATATTTCTAATATGTTAGAAGTACACAAAAAGTTTGCATTGATAATTATAATCAGATCATGTTGGATTTACATGGAGATGATGATAAGTCATAGTTCTTTTGTGTTCTTTACTTAGTTGTTCTTTCCTTAGTTGTGCCTATTAGTTACACCTTCAACCGTTCAAAAGATGGATTTGGATAAATTTCAAGACAAGCATATGTTTCATGGGAATTTGGTAAGGATACTTTCGGAGATTTAGTTGGTCTATAAATTGTTAAACAGAAGAAGTTTTATAACTGTCAGTTGAGAACTTCAACGGCCATTAATATCGTAAATAATAAAATATAAAACTTTAAAATAATTTCTTTTATTTAATATGACTACTATGCGATGATTAAAAAACTGAATTAATTTGTTAAAAGCTTTTAATGAGTCAAAATTTAAATTATACTTTAATAACTGTAAACAATGATACTTTTTGGGTAAAAATTGCGACATTCTTCTCTCATAAGAAGGTAATATATACCAATATAATTACAATTTGGAAAGAATTCTATTCAAGAAAAAACTATAATAGATTTAATTATTCAATCATTCCCTAACAAATTGCTGGTATGTTTATCTAGCCAACAATTCCTATATTTACTCGTTATACAACTACCTCATACCAACACTTCCCCTCAAGTTGGTATGAGCTTGCCAATCGCATTATGAAATGCTTTTTTTGAAATTGTTTTTATAAGAACATCAAGAAGTTGATCTTTTGACTTGACAAAAGAAACTGAAATTTTTTTTATCTAACTTTTCCTTGATAAAATATTTGCCAACTTCAACATGTTTGGTATGATCATATTGTACATGATTCTGTGTAATTATACAATAGGTTTTGTATGCTCAATTCCCAAATATGATAGAACACACTAAATCCATAATAATTCACAAATTGTATGAGCTATACCTCGAAACTCAGTTTTTGTAAGTGAGTTTGGAACAACTTTTTCCACATTACAAGATTTCCATCCTCAAACGTAAAATAACTAAATGTAGATTTTCTACTTGTTTAATCGTTGGCCTAATCCGCTTTGTGTATCCTTCAATCTTAGAAACACTATTCTTTGAGAAGAACAAAAATGTTTCTAGAGTGCCTTTCAAGTACTTCACGATTTATTATACTGCATCCATGTGTACTTCACTCGACTGATGTATAAATTGACTGATAACACTCACCACGTAGGTTATATTTTGGCCTAGTATGAGATGGATAAATTAACATCTTAACTAACTGTTGATAGCACCCCATATCTGTTGGAATTTTATTTTGGAAGATTCCAAGCTTATGATTCATTTCTATAAGCATTTTGGCTGGTTTGCAGGCAAGCATTCCAGTCTCAGTCAAGAGATCAAATTCATATTTTCTTTATGAAAGAGAAATTTCTTGATATATCCTTTCTACTTCGATACCTAGGAAGTATTTAAGTTGTCCCAAGTCCTTCATTTCAAATTCAGTAGCTAAGTATCCTTGTAAAAGCTTCATTTCTTCACAATCATCTCTTGTTAAACCATATCATCAACATACACAATTAAAGCTGTTACTTTTCTTCCTTTGTGTTTTATAGACAAGGTATAATTTCCACCACTTTGTTTATAACCGAAAGCTTTCATTATCATGGAAAATCTCCGAAGCTAGGCTCCAAGTGATTGTTTGAGCTCATACAACAACTTTTTCAACTTGGAAACTTTATTTTTGCTTGACGAACCAAGTTTCACACCTGATGACAACTCAATGTATACCTCTTCTTCTAGATCCTCATTACGGAAAGCATTCTTAACATCGAACTATTTAAGGGGCCATTCTTGATTTGTTGTTATAGAGATGAGAATGTGGACTATATCTTGCTACTAGTGCAAAGGTTTCTTAGTAATCTACGCCATACTTTTGTATAACATCTCATTCTTGAACCCCCAAGCCCCTTTTTCAAGTCAACATATGAGGAACTTCCATTGGGAAAAGAAGTCAAGACTGATTATTCGTTTGTAAGCATTCCTAGTGTTGTAGAATGGGTTTATCCTTTGAAGAACTTTACGATGGTAGGGAAGGTTCTAGTAAGAAAGACTTCTCCTCATTGATGCTGTGTGAAAGAATCTACAACTTTTGCAAATAGACATCTACAGGAGTTAGCTTATCAACTCCTTAAATAGTACTATAAGAATCAATATTAAACGCCCCCCTATAACTGTACATACTCTCGTAGCAATAACATATTTTGGTTTTGGACATTTATTCATATAATCACACTAAAGGAGCCATTTTCATGGTTACTGTGTTGGCTGTTAAAATTAGATCCGCTTGTCTAGGACTCTATCTTGGTACTAGTCCATAATGATTAAAGTCAAATCGTGAGCTTATTAATGAAGTAAATTCAATAAAGCAACAACTGGTAACATAGAGAAGCGACCATGAATTGGAGTCTTGATCAATTTGAAAGATCATTTATTGTAGTTGAAATAATTAAAATTGGGATTGGTCGATTACATAAGGGAAATGATAGACCCTTAATTAAGAAAGTTTATAAAAGGAAGAAGGGGCACGTGGGGTTGAAGGTATATTTTAGAAGACAGAGAGAGGGGCTACTGTAGGGGGAAAAGGGAGGACAATCCTAACTAATTTGACAGTAGTAGGGCCCACTAGGTAGGAGAGAGAAGAGGGTATTTCTGCAGAACATGAGGTAAGAAATGGGTAGGGAAAAAATAGTCTGAAGTTGGGAGAGTGGTTAGCCTCTCGAAAGCTAACCAAAAGGAAGGAAAAGGTGCTGTTTGTTTAGGGAGTTCTTGGAGTAGAAGGTCCAGGAGCAGTCTTGTGAGCATACATTACTGCTATACTTCTTTTCTTTCTGTTTCTTGATTTAGAGTCTAAAGAACACACTGTCATTTACTTACTAAGCACTGGGTGTACTGGGTGTTTGGAATACCACACAACAGAACACATATAAATAAAGATTGCTAGTGTTCTATCAACTTTGTGTTCTATCACAGTCCACGAAGAACTAAAAGGAAAGGAAAGTGCAGAACAAGAAAAAAGCTAATTGTACACTTGAAACAAATTAGCTACCTGTTGCACATAGAAGGCAACCTCCAAGGGCATACCAGGCCTTAGTTGAGTTCCGCTTGAAAAAGTAATAGATGTAGACAGGATTAAATGCTCTTAAAACACTAGTGTCATATTTGATCAAGTTGTAAATTCCAATGCCAGCAAGAGAACAAAACCATATGAATAAAGCAGGGCCAACAGCAAGTCCCACTTTACTCGTCCCAAACTTCTGTACACTGAACAAAATTACAATAAAGGCAACCGAAATCATCACCACTTGCTCTGCACCAAAGAAAAAAGAATAATAGAAATAAATCACACAGCTAACTTGCCTCCATTAAACACCCTGAATGCTGATGTCAATAGTTTTCAAAGGAATACATGAAACAATAGATTGGGACTATTGTGCCAGGAGAAGAATCTAAAAACAATTGAATCTATTTGAAAACAGGTATTATCAGGAAAATAAATCATTGAGGAGGCTAATCAACCAGTATTAAATCAGAAAAGAGAATATGCACCAAACTTTACTCCAAATACATATCCATTCACAATTTAGCAGAGTAACTGACAAATTAGTATATTCCCAGACAGTTTTTACAGAGAATTCATTTGATAATTGCAGAAAGGAGCGCAATCGCTTAAGAAAGATCTAGCATGCCTATCAGGACCTGGTTGTACTAATAAATGGCATATGCAAAAGATTGTAGAACTCTTAAATGCACTGGATCCCTTGTATGTAATGGTTGCTCAACCTCCACACCTGCAAATTTTGCAACTTAGCCTTGCTAAAGGCTTTACCAACATATTTCTCTGTTTGTATCTCTCATTTTTTCCTCCTCCATTTTTTCATCATCTTACACCAAATCTTACTGTCTGGTGATAGGAGACAGAATGAAAGGGCTTTCATTATTTCCCACCACTCTAGTTATTGAATAGACGATGAAAGCTTCTACAAACACGTATCAGAATGCATAACCTAAACCTCTTCTTTTTCCTCCAACAAACACAAACAGATACATGATTAAGAAAATCAAAAACTAACCTAGACATCTCTTAAATCACAGATCTTTCTTAGTTTGTATTCTACAAAGCCACTAGTCCTTTCGTTGATTTCCAGGCAAAATGTTCAAAGTTAAGAAGAGAACAGGAGTCAATCCTGTAAAAATTACCAAATCTATGGTAATTTGTCTATATTCTTAACACGGATTGTAATAAAATCAAAGTCCTGAGCTTTCATTTCAATAGTAGATAGTATTGAGTGCCAAATCTATGAGAAGTGAGATTCTCTGTAACTTGCCAATAGGGTTGCCAATAAGCTAAATTTTATTGTGACAACTATTTTACTAGAAGCTCTTTTTTCTCCCCATTTAGACAATAATCCCTCTTAGGTGGCAGCTTTATTAGTCAATTTGTTTTATGAAAAAGTTGATTAAATACTTTTAATATCAAAATCCATATTTGGGGTTGAGCTACAGTCTCCATTTGATTTCACCAAAAGTACAGTGTACAGTCTACATTATTTATTTTGTCCGGTCAGTTTTCTATAATTGTTAGTTTCCTTATTTGAAATTGAATGGAAATATAAAGCTGATTTTGAGCTTAATCCTTGTTACCTTAGGATTCAAAATCTATTAGAAAAAGATAAAGTTAAGGGTCCTAGTTACATAAGAAGTGAGTTTGCAGGAGACTTATTATACGTCTCGATGTTTATGTTAATAACAAAGAGTGTTTTCTTTTTCTCAATTCCAAATTTCAGTTTGGAAATACGATGCTTTCTATTTAAGAGTGATCCTTTGATCCCGAGCATAATTCCTAGTTCTCCAACCTATTCTATACACTCACCTTTTCTTCTTCATTTCTTATTCCAAACTCCAAAACTCTAAATTTACAGCTTATTTACATTTCTATAACATAGCATTGAGATCTTCTGTAGCCATTCATAGCTGCTCAATTCAAATCCCCGTTAAATTCAAACTAACATCATAAGGGAAACAAAGGAAGAAAGATAATGGCCTTCATTGACAACCTTGTGATACCAGTTTTTATCAAAATGACACCCTGTGGCAATAATTTAGCTCTAAAAGTTCCTAGGCTTCAAGTTTTCAATTTTTTGTATTTCACAATATCATTTAGCACAAGTGATGCACACAAGATCCTCTTTTAAAGAAATTTCTTTCCATTTGCTAGTACTACACATCAGAATTAAATTAAAGTTCATTACTAATAACCATTACGAGAGATCTATGCTCAAATTACAGGAAATCTCAAACCCAACAAAGATTCATGTTGGAGAAGCTCAAAAAGAAAAATCTGTACGCTCCAGAAAATACATGGCCACAAAGAACAAGTGAAAACTAGATTATGATGAAATCTCAGTGAAACCAAAACAAAACTACCAACAGAGGCTTCAAAATATCATATTACCTTGCTCAATTGCAGCTACTCCAACCTTAAGACCAGCAACAGCAGATGTTACTGCATTATAATCAATGAACATGTGAACTAATATAACAAGCCAAAGAGGTAGCTGTAACATAAGCATACTCTCCACAATGACTAATGAGCTCTTATTGTAAATGACTCATTGACAACAAAGGAAATCCAAGTATGGGAACTAAAACCTGACATTGCAGGGGTGACAACCCCATCAGCAATCACCATAGATGTTCCTGCAAGTACCAACATCAAAAGCAGCTTTTTCATGGTTAATGAAGTCTCAAGCCTTTCCTTGATCTTTAGTGATCTCTCAAGTTCTGGGGATGGAACCTTAAGCCTGAAACTTGATATACGGGCATCCGAAGGAAGCTGATTTGGAAGTAGGCTGACCTTAGCATGCCGGCAAATTAACGAATACAAGGCGAAAGTGCCACCTAAAATACAAAACTGGAACTGTCAAAAACTCAATTAGTTTCTTTTTTCCTTTTCTATTTTAATGCAATGTTATATGAGAACATTTCTGAGTATACAGCTCTGCTCTCTTATGAACCATGGATGCTTCCTGCCTACGTGAATGCTATTGTGCATCAAGCAACACCTGGTTACACAGCTCAATATACGTGTTTATCACACTTTTTTGGTTAGTGTGCATGTCTGTACATGTAGGTGAAGGTTTGTGTCAGAGTGTTTGTGGATGCAAGTGACTGGGTGGCTGGCTGGGTTTGTATGTGTGTTTGTCTGTGTATAACTGATTGTTTGTGCAAGAGATAGACAAAAGAGATAGGAGTTATCAATTTATTCAATATACCTTCACCATCATCATTGGCCCAAAGAACAACAAGCACATATTTCACCAGTGAAATCAAGAGTAAGGTATACAGGACCAGGGATAATGCACCAAGAACATCTTCTTTCCCTTTAATGGGTGCTTTTGTAAATATCACGTCAAATGTATATAATGGACTTGTACCAACATCACCAAACACAACGCCGAGTGTCTGAAAGGCAAGTATAACCCTCTTCCCTAAGCTGAAGTCCTGTAGACATATTTCAACTATCAGAATAGAAAAATCCATGTTGTTTCAGCAGTGAACTACGCTATAAACAAGTGCAGCAGAGCAAGCAATATAAGTGAATAACAATACTAGAACAATTGGTGGGATTAGCCCATGCTTGATAAATTCTAGAAATAAGTCCGTGGAAAATCACCAATTTATAGAACTAAGATATGTTGAAAACCTAGCAGTTATAAAAGCATATTTATGAGAGGCTTTCCAATCTAAAGCTGCATATCATCCACAGCATTCCCAGGTCATCGTGATATATAAATTTTTTCAATGCCAGGTGATAATTGCTAAACATTAGATTACTTTCCAGCTCATACAGTGAACTTGAGTGACAATTAAATGATCTCAAACAATTACATCTCAAATTTTATTCCAGTAAACAGCTGAAGTTTGCTAAACATCCAACATCATCGCCAGCCACCTTAATTCGTGAGAAACAAAGGAAACCTGTACTTGCAGTCTTACAAGTACATACTGTCAAACAAAATCAGCCCTATTTTTAGCATGAACAACAAGATTCTTGTTAAATTACAGTTTCTAAATGCTTATTCATGTAACTTCGTAGTTAAAGAAATGATGTTGTATTCCAAAAAGGCATATGCTTGAACCTCATCTTAACATCTTGCAATAATACCCATTTCATTCATCTTTACTTTCTTCTCCAAATGTAACACCCTCTCAAAGAAGAGTATGAATCAAAGTTTGACTTGTATGAATCAAAGTTTGACTTTTGTTGTTCAACGAAAAGCAATGAGACTCTATTATTAAGTATCAAAATTAAACATGAACCAGAAAAAAACTACAGCTTGCTCACTTAAAACTTCAACACAATTTGTGTGTGTGATACTCTAAACAAAAACAGCAACCCAGACTACAACAGTCAACAAGTGGAAGTATCCAGTAAGATCACAGTAGATTCATAAAGTAGGTCTAACCCTAAGATTACAACTCCAACAAGCGTAAATCGCACAAACCAATAGAGATCCAAATCCTAACAACGTTGTCATCTTCCATCTGAGAAACAGAAAAGCATAAAGGTAAACAGAAAACGCAGAGAACCTCGTAGAAGTCATTTCGGTGGGCGCCAGGGATCTCCAGGGCTTCCACGTCAAAGGAATCAACGCGAGGACCAGTACGGATCAGACGCTGCTCCACATTATCGTCCTCATCGTCAGAATCTAAAGCATTGCGGCGGTGTCCCTCATCTTCTTCGTCGTCCATGGCCGAATCTTCATCGTCCTCATCGTCCTGGAAGACCCAACGCGACTCCAATGAGTCCATCGAACCCAATCTCCCATTTACGTCTCCTCCTCCTCCTCCTCCTCCTCCTCCTCCTCCGCCACCACCACTACTGCCACCACTCAGGATTACGGTGTCCTCAGCCATCAAAATTAGAAAGAGGAGCAAGAATTAGGAAAGAAAAAGTACGGATTGGTAATTAATGGGATGAAAATGAAGATTTCATTTTAATTTTCTGAAAAGTGTAAGGGCTTTTTGTATTTCTTCAAGAAAAGAGAGAGATAGAGTGAGAGAGCCGAGGCGGTAAGTGTAGAGAAGAGAGAGAGAGAGAGAGAGAGCAGAAACAATGCCTTCCGCAGATTAACCGGATCGTTTCGCATGTGACCGCGACTGCCAGCAGAAAACCAACCAAATTGGCACGACGTAAATAATTATGAGGAATATTATTTCATTTTATACTTTTTTATTAGTTTATCAAAAAGAATTCTGAATTCGATCGTATACAGTTCGCTTTAGCTACTTCAGTAAAAAATTTAAATTGATTATTTTTTATTTAACTTATTTTAGTATATTTTCTAATGTATATTTTCGTCCTAATACCCAATCGAGAGTTATCGGTATAAATAATCTATTTTTTAAAAACATCGATAAATTTATTAAATAATAGGCTAGTTTTTCCAAACTAGTCGGTTTTTATAAATTAACTATTTTTTTTAACGCAATGTTCTTCAATAATATTTCAAATTCTTTAATTTTTTAATTAGTTTTATGATAATCTAATGTCGATTGAACCTTTTAGCCTTAAACTTCTTATCTTATCGGTTTAACTTCAGGTCTGATTTTTAAAATATTAATAAAAATAATTAACGGGTAGGCTTAGCAACGAGTTAGCCTTCGGGTTCAACTTAGCCTAAATTATGACATTTTTAAATAAAAAATGTTGAGTTCAATTAGGAACTCGATCAACTTTAATCGTATCCATTAATTTCAAATTGTGACATATTGGGTTGGGCCAAATGGGTTGAATTAGGAATGAAATATACTAAAGTCTTTTTTTTTTTCAACTCTAACTTAAAATTTGGTTAGGTTTATATTGTATATGTGTAGAAATTCTAGTTGGGATCTAATTGTAAAATTCCCATAAAATTTAAATGAAAATTTAATTAAATATTTCTAAAAACTAAATGATAATGGGTTAGACTGGACCGGCCGATCTCAAGCCTAATAGTTTCTATTGAGACTTAAGCTTGTCAATCAGATGCAACTAAACTCGAGCCTGAGGTCAACTCATTTTTAAAATTAAAAATAGAAAACGACATCATATTTTGTAAAGTAACGTTGTGTTCTTTATAATTGTCAAGTCTTGAATTGGGATAAACTTGGTAACCCGAGTTCAAAGCAAACTTAGGATCCAATTTTCGAAAAGATTAGGCCCAAAATTCGATGAACTTAAACGTATCTCATTAAATTTGAGGGCGCAAGCTAAATTGACATCCCACCTCATACCTACCTTGTTAACCAATGTAAGAAGAAGTGGAGATGCATTAAATTATCTAATATGTAAGGATGTCAATTTTGGACCGGCCCGACCCGATTTTAGGTCGAGTAGGAGAGCCAAAATGGTTCGACCTGACTGGGCCATGAGTCGAGGTCGATCGAGCACGGGTCGGACCGAGCCGACCTGTAACTCGACCGGAACAACAAAAACCACATCGTTTTATAGCTTAAAAATAAACATAAGGACCTGTAACTCCCGCGTGACCCGAACCCGACATCGATAGTGATATCCGAGTCCGTACCCCGCGAGGGTGGCGTTCTACATAACTCAAACGAAACTCAGTATAAAAAAAATTATTTATTTATTTTTGAATACATTCATACGCACGGAAACAGTAGACAATTTGAGCCCGCGTTAATTTACAAACATTTTCAGTCATTCCAAACTTTCACCAATAATTTAAAATAGTCATTTAATGTACAAAAATCCATAATTAAATTGGGCCCACTATAAATACAAAGCATTATTTTACAGAGATTGCGGAATACAATTTTATGAGACCCTAATACAGACGCGAACTGATCCCGACCTCTATCTTTCACTTGCATACAGTAGGCATACTCCCGTGTCTAACGGGGTACTCTTTAAGTTCTGAAAAATAGATGCAAATTTTGGGTGAGTTTTGCGAACTCAGTGAGGAACCATCATCGATGGTTCACCCAATCCATGTAATAATCACATATATTATAGACATTCCACAGTTTCATATTCATAAGTACTACATGATCGTACTCGAACAATTCACAGGTTATTTCACAACAGTACATCCAGAAATGCCACATGGTTGTTATGTCAAAAGTCACAATTCTATATTCAGTACACTGAATCATTCATAATATTTCACGTTCAATACACTAAATTATTCATCTTATGCATATACGATGCTCATGAGACCCACTTTTTTTCCAATTGTTACTTTGTTGTGACCAAGTGCCTGAACAGTCCCATATACGGCTCATTAAGCGTTAAATGCGTCTCAGGGGTAGGAGAGCCCTCTGGGTATGCACTACTTCCCTGCGAACTCGAGGCTCTTTTTCACTCGTTGAGCTTATAGCTCTAATCGTCTCAGGGGTAGGAGAGCCCTCTGGGTATGCACTACTTCCCTGCGAGCTCGAGGCTCTTTTCGCCAATTGAGCTTATAGCCCTGACCGGTAGCTGCTCTGGTCACAACTCCCATTATGTTCATGCATTCATGCAATGGAATGCGTCACTTACAATTATCTATCCCATTCAGTCACATTGTCATATTGTCGGACCTTAGTCCGGCCTTCCACATTCAAGCGGAGCTTGCCACAATCTCATTCATGTCCATGCATACATTTAACAATTTCATATATAACTGTAATTCATCCATTTTTCATTTAGTAATATCACAGTCACACATTCAGAAACAAGTAGTTCACAGAGTCAATTCACGTGTCACACTTCGTCGCATCAGAAGCAATTAGTTCACAGATTCAATTCACAAAGAGTAAGTGTGTCACATCAGAGGCAAAACAATTGATCACATCAATAGTAAGCAATTGACCACAGTAATAACAAGCAATTTCACAATTATCACATCATGAACACTTCTATGTCAGATCTCCCAATACATCGGACCTTCTGTCCAGAATCCAGTCAGAATCAAACACAATCACTAATCCCACCATTATCTCCACAGTGAACATATAGTAATTGGGAGAAAGC
>JANZXV010000003.1:7657996-7670068 GCA_027576455.1 Erythroxylum roigii
AATTTTTTAAAGTTTTGGGGGTTCATTGTACCATTGGACCCCAAATAGCTTGTCAATGATTACATGTCCGTGTATATGAATCATATATAACACTTTCGTAGATGATGGAAGTTAATTAGAAGCCAAAAAAATCCAATGAATTGCTGGAAAGAAGTTAAGGTTCTATCAATCGAATTTCGTATGCTTTTTCTCACGACAGAGTACCATATTCGAGCAAAAATGCATCAATTAAGTTAAATACTAATTTTTGTTGGGTCACAAGGTTAAGGAATGAACTTAGTGATCCAAGGCATGATTAATATACAATATTCATTTCATAAGTGGTTCAAATGTCATATGCATATAATTAAAATATTAACTAGCATTAAATTATTAATTGAAATTAATTAATTTAAGAAGCTAACTTATGCATGAATTGGATTTAATATAAATTAAAAGTTTCGTGTATGTGATTGGTTATTTTAGTAGAATAGATTATTTAAAATATAATTAACGTTCCTCCCAAAGGATATGGAAAATCAACCCACAATCTTATGCTTGCCTCTAATTCCGGTCATTTGTCTCCCTCCGTTCGTCCCAAATACCTAATTTTGGGGCCAACAATTGTAGTAAATGCCCATCCTCTTTCGATTATAGTTTTTTTTTTGGTGGCTCTGGGGCCTATTCTCATTTGGTTACAGAACATATGACTTAAAGCTCAGTGCTGCGGGTTCCTTCCTTTTTATTTTCTAATTTTCAATAATTCAATGAATGTTTTTCTGATAGTGTGGAGCTAACGAAATTAACCCATTTAATTATAATAATCATAATGTCTTGCACAAATAAATTTCTTAAGTGAGCATATACTTATAATTAATGAATCTTCTAATTATAGAAGGCTTGATGGAAGCGTTAGAAACGTGTTCAATTAATTAATACGACCCCAGAGATGTCTACTAAAAGAGCAGCAGTGGGCCTCTCCTTCGTTTTCTTGCGACGACTTTTACGAGTCGGACATGATTCATAAGCACAGCACACGCTAGAAAAATAGGGCAAAAAACAACAAAAGCTCTTCGGCCCATGTCACGTTTTTTTCACTTTATGGATGAGGGTTACGTTTTGCCGATTGAAAACAGCACATGAATGATGAGTCCTTTTATAGGGTCGACCTTATTTAATACTGGTCCATACGTCAACGTTTTCTTTTTGCAAAAAAAGAATTTATTTAAATTTTACTGAAAGTCAGTTAATACTCTCACTTTATCTTTTAATTTAACAAAATTTTAAAAATTAGAATAAACCTACCTTTTCCTTTTTATCTTTTTTTATTACCGACAGTTAAAATAGAGTCTTTGTGTGGCTCATACAACTACGTTTTGTTTTGTTTCTGTTTTGACCTTTTTATCTTTAAATTACCCTCAGTTAAAATTGCTAATACTAATACCCAAATACTTAACCGCCACATTGCAACTTCCCAACTTACCCACGCGCTTTAACCCATTATACGTAAATATCCGCTGCAGATAAGGTCCACGTCAGCTGACGCCAACCTGCCACGTCTTGCCTCATCCAAATTGCGTGTTTTGCACACGCTGAAGTAGCGTTTGGACACAATCAAACCAAAAAAAACTTCCTTACGCATAAAGCAACTACCAAACCAAACTAGTTTCACGTAAAAATAACCCAAACACATCTCACTCAAAAAAGGAAAAAAGAATTCAAAATCGTAAGAGTGTTTTGGAATTATCTGTTTTGAAGAATTTTAGGTGTCAGATCTTTTTATTTTGTACATAATTTACCACCGAGGCACCGACGCTTCTATTTTCTCTTTGAATTTTCCGAGAAACAAACAAAGGTTTACGCTTTACGCATACGCTAGCAGAACTCTGCGATATATATACAGAGAGGGTGTGTGCGTTAAGTCGGGAAAGAGTTCCGTGTTTATCCACTTACCTCGAATTTATCAGAATCATGTAAGAGTAGAATCGCAAAATTTATCCAAATTCGTTTTTAACTGAATTTTGAACGGCTTGGGTTTGATTCGATTTGGTGATCTCTTAGTATAATTCTTAGCTTTTTCTCTCTTTCCTTTGTTTTTCTCGAGAAAGTAAAAAAGAAAAATATGATGCGAAGGCAACAACAGGATCAACAATCCAGAGTCTTCTATGAGCTTTCAACTATGGTTCTTAATCTCCTCCGCTCACCGCAATCTCCGATCCCGTTCTCCGATCGAGCTCCGGCATCAGTTTCGTCTTCTCCATCGTCGTCGGAGTCGAGGAGGAGGTCGTCGGGGGCGATGACGCAGATGTCTCCTGCGGGGTTCGCGTCGCTGCTGCTGGGAATATCGTTGACGCTGATGTTATGTGGGTCGGTGACGTTTTTCATAGGATTTATGTTGATGCCATGGGTGTTGGGATTGGTGATGGTGTTTTATGTCGCTGGGATTGTTTCAATGATCTCTATGTTGGGTCGTTCTCTTATTTGTTATGCCACGGCTCATCCGCCTCCGAGGAAGGAGATTCCTGGTAATTTAAAGTTTTGTCCTTTATAGCAATTTCATAGATTCTTGGAGATGGTATCCTTCGTGGCTTTGTTTAATTTGTTGACGATTTGTTGTTTGGATTTTGCAAAAGTTTGAAAATTTTTGGGTTTTGGAAGAAGATGGAAAGATGAGAATATCCATTTTATCATGTTAATTGTTTAGTTTCCACTGTTCACTAAAGTCCGTTGTTTTTTACTGCATTATGTGGGTACAATTGATATTGAACTTTGTTTCTTACGTGAAACTTTAGGTATCTGAATGCTTATTGTCTAACTCGTGTGTCTTGTAACTTAGTCCTGCTTCGGTGATCTCTATTTGCCTGTTGTTACAAGCTTCCTGATACTTTTATGTATAGCTTTTAGTTCAACTGCTCGTTTCCTGCTACTGTCGTCATTTGTGAGTTTAAGTTTGTTTTCGTTTTTTAGTGCAAACGATGAGTTTCAGTTGGGTATTGGGTATTTAGTTATTGTTACGACGATGACTTGACATAAGGGGTTTGCGTTCAGCTAATGAGAAGTTTATGGTTGATTTTCTGTAATAAAGCGGTGCCTTGGGGTGGATTCTCAGTGGATGAATGCGGAAATTTCCCAGATTATCATTTTCACGCTTGTGATTCTGTTCTTGGTGTCTGCGGCCAATTAACAACTTGTTTACCATTGTAATTGCAATTTGTGGGAGCTTCTACATTGAAAGTTAAGAGAAGCAAATCTTCTGGCTCTGGTTCGGTGGGAGGGACTAGCTCTTATCCCCAATGATAGTCTTGTAACGGATTGTTAACTACAATCAAATCAGTAGTCAAAAGTCTGACTGAGTATAGTTTTGTTTGATGCTGCCACATGTTCCTTAAAATGGGATAAATCCAGAGTTTTAGGCTTTAAGCTGTCTAGGGTGATCATTTGGGGCTGTGCTACTTAATTTTGTCCACACATTTGTTAGAGGATCTGTTCCCGCTCATTTACTAACAATAGTAACCATGAGTGGAGTCGTTTGTTTTTGTGATGCAAGTACACAAACCCGAAATAGAAATTTTGTAAATGAAGCTTTTAATAACATTAATGGTTTCTGGATCATTAAGATATTCAAAAATCTATTTCTGGTACTATCAAATAGAAATTCTATTTGGTAGGTTTTTTTCAGCTTTTTATTCAATGTCAAATAATGAAGCTTGTTTAGTTGTTTGCACTTGTCATGATTGAGTATTACTGCTCAAGTTTGCATTTGTAGAGTGTAATTTTTTCTTACAGAATAAACCTGAGTCAAACTTCAGTGGTGTCAAACTTAAGTTGTTCAGTCCTCCATAACTGATGGGACTACATTGAATTCTCCTGATTCTGTTATAATGGCTTGTAGGTAAATTTTTCCCTAGTGCAAATGAATGAAATATGAATAGTTGTGGCATCATTGTGTGAAAATTTGTTCTTGGTAGATTAACACTCTTTCGCTCAAAATTTGTCTGATGCAGCATGGAAACTTATATAAAGATAAAGGCTGTTCAGGAAAGATGTTTTGAAGAGCAGTAATGTTTCCAGCAAGTGATGCTAGTTCGGCAAAGGGAATATGACTGCTAGCCAGCATTTTCGAAGTATTGGTGAAAGAAGTGTTGATTCCTGTTCTTCCTGGTGGCAGAGATTTGTGGATATGGGTTCTTTAAGTAGAGTATAGTGAATTTGAACTACTGTGTAATAAAATTGTTACTTTGTGCTGGGATGGATTGGTCGTTCCCATTTTCTAAGTGATACAAGATATAATACGTAATTATTTCTTTTTAATGTTTTTATCTCCGTGATCTGCCCATTACTTATGTACAGTATAAGCTTGGCTTGTGATCAGTCCTCAAGCGGGATCTGAAATAGAGCATTCTGCGCATATAATGAATAACATTTGTTGACAGTTGGGGCAGTAGTTGTTTCTTATCCTGGATTTGCTGATAAAATAAAATCCATCTTCAGGATTCTTGGATATGGCGGATGGTCGTTGGCCGTTGGCGGAACATGCATTTAACTCTGAAGTAACCTTTCTAGCTTGGTCAATGGCTTAGGAGTAATTGATGTTCCTACCTTGCCACTTGGCATAATTTGGATATAGCTGCAACCCGCGTTGTCCCGTCTTGGACAAGAATCCTCGTCGTGAGTTTTTGGGTAACTATTCCAACGGTTCTCCGCTCTCATTATTTTTAATCTATAAGAAAAATCTTGTCCTTTCAAAAAAAAAATCCTCGTCATGAGTTTCTCTGTTTACTGGAATGCTGTATGCCTGTATCTTACGAGTTCCATTCAAATCACAAAATAGTTTGTAGTTTGTCATGTGAAGTAAATAAATGGGCGTTTTCGAGGACCAAGAAAGCAACGGTTGAAACTCAATGTCTGCTAGATCAATGCAGATCCATAGTTTTGCCTTATATACTGGAGCCTTTATTCGCTTATATTTTTCCGTAAGGATGGGGCCAACGGGTAAGAAGAAGCCGAGGACACGAAGCTAAAAATGCGAAGTTCAGATCTTCTGTTTAATATTATGGTGTTTTATTGTGTCCAATAAATCTCAGTTATTTATGAAATTTACATAAAATTTAAGTGGATTCATGATTGAGATTCTACAAAATAGAATAATATAAAGTAAAACTAAACCGAAATCTGATTTCAAAAATGCGATGGGTGATGTTTCAGGATTCCTAAGGGAGGAGACGTGGAGTTTATAATTGTCCTGTCAACAACACCAGCGTGGATTGGTCCACTTAACGATAATGCTTGTCAATTCAAATGCATTCTTTTCCATCGAAGACGCTGCTTTTAAGAAACAGACAATGACGCTCATGGTCCACTAGACTAATGCCACCAAAATGACAGGTGCCTGGCAACCAGAGACTAGAGCATTATCCTCTTAATAAATTAAGCAACTCCTATATAATCAAGGCGTGGCATTGGACCAACCTTATTGAACGGTTCATTTAACATGCCAATTTACAGAAACGATTACAAAAGGGCGTTTACTCTCCTCAGATGATAGACAGAATAAGTTGGTTCGGACAGATACGGATTTTCAGTTCTGAAGAATGGCAGAATACTAGTTATCATAAAACGCTTACAAATAAGCAAATATAAGAGAAACATGGAGACTTTTATATTCTTCATTAGAAAGAAAAAGGGCAGATCCCAAGAGACATAACTTCTCAACTTTTTCAATCTTCTAGCAAACTGATTCCATTGACGATCCAAATGGCGTATAAAGGATGATAGAAAACCAAGGACGAGAATTTGACAAACACTATTGTACCAAAAGCTGCTAAACAAATGAGTCGAAGTGCAAACAAGTGTTCAGCGAACTTCTGAGGCATGGTTGCACTTCCTAATTCCTATCCTGTGTGGATATGAACACCAATTGCAATGAGAAATATGGTTATGAGGCCGAAGTAAATGACTGTGTGGATAAGTATCGAGAGCCCACTTGTCTGCATGTTCCCAAACTCGACTACTCTGCTTCTTCCAGGCAACTGAAACAACAATCCTGGACTTAGCACAACAAAAAGCACTACTGCTATGACCACTGGACCCCAATCTGCCATGTCTGTTTCTGCTTACTAGTTGATGTTTGTTCAGAAGGCCGCTTAAAACCTCCTCTTTTATAGGCAGGCAAAGGTTGAGAATCTCTGATACGGTGTTTACCAAGAAAGGAATATAAGCAAATGAAGCATCTGTAAAGAACAAGCATTGTTTCTTTCGCAAAAAGGGCAGAAATACATTATTAAGAATAAACTTTCTAATTTCCAGAAAAGACAGTAGGTTCATACACGGCATTGGCACGTGGCTGTTTTTGTTTACCGCAAGTGATTGATCTATCCTTTCTTGTCATGAACATTGTTTAACGTCCAGTTGTAAAGTTTCAGTCCTTTAACTTGTTTAGTTCAGCATTTAGTTCTTGTCATCTGTGACTGTGAACCTTCATTTTCGTGGCAATGTCTTCCGTTATTACACGTCAAGTTCGCTAGCATGAACAGTTGAACGTTATAACACAAGCTGGGTTATTCACTGGCTTATGTTCCCTTGAGCTGGGTTATTCACTGGCTCATGTTCCCTTGACCTGGTAGACCAGTATAAGTTACAATTACTTTAGGTGCAGCAGGATCAACAAAGAAAACTACAACACACCACAAAAGCTGCAGCTGCAACATAGTATAGCTTTATCGCTTGCATAAAGTATTAGAGGTGGTAATGAGTCTAGATCTAAGCCTATTCAGTCTTGACTTAAAAACTTTTTACAAGAGACTTAACTTGATCTAAAATCTAAACGATTTAACTCAATTAAAGATTGAATCACTCAATTCCTGATTGACTCAATTCTTTAAAATTTTTAAAACTCATCACATATGTTATCTCCATATCGACGTCACTAATTTTTTGCGTGATAGCAATCCTCGAGCTTTATTTTAGATAAAAATTTTATTGCACATGATGAAAATTCACAATTGCCAATTCACCATAGTTAAGATGAAAATTCAGTTTAACCTAAAAGAGAAAATTTTCATAATGTATATGATAAATCACAATCACTAATTCTTCACAGAAGATTTTATGTAGGATGAGAAATTAATAAAGAAACCAATAAACCAATCATATAAATAAGTCAAACAAAAAAATCACACCAAATCAAATAGAGAATTTATTCACAATCATGTTAAAAACTAAGAAAAGTTAAAAGAGGCCGTAACAACAATTGAGCAAAGTTGCAATTTTGCCTAATTGTTAACCTAAGTTTTGTTTAGCTTATTGTAAATAAAATAATATTGTTTTATGTGTGAAAATTTTGGATTTCGGGTCTATCTCAGACTTTACAATCCAAATTTGATCTAAAGTCCAAAATTAAAAAAAATGAGATTGATCTAAATCCTAGTTAATTTGGGTTGAACTTGTTGGCTTTAGATCATACCAGGTTGAGGTTGAACTTTTTTGTTATCCCTAGCACTTATTTTCTATGAAATAGTGTTTCCAAGTCAGGAGAAAGTTTTTGGGTGCTCAAAAGATATCCATATCAATATATTTATTACAACTCTTATTGTCAAGGAACCCTTTTGGGTGCAATGAAATTGACTAAAATTGTCAATCTTTATGTGATAGTCCTCTACCTAAAGTTTACCTCAACCTTCTTCTGTAATTACTGATCAACAAGTTTGTTTGTTTTCAAGCATCTCGTTTTTGTTTTTGTGTTTCACTTACACTTATCACACAGATTAGCACAAATCAAATAAAAGACGAATAGGAGAGGTACAACAAAGCGAACTAATATGGCTATATTTTATATATTTATAAGGTTAAATTAATTGTAATTTAGTACATTTATGGCATGTTTTATAGAATCATATGATATTTTTATGTTTGATTCATTGACTTGTAGGTGATTATTTAAGGAGGAAACTCAAATTTAGGCACAAATTTCTTTATAGTTGTCCAATCAAGGTAATTTTGGAGTTTTTTGGGAGGTAACATGATGAACAACAATTTATAAAAGGCATCAGAAAATGATTCCAACTAAAAAATGTCAAAAAAACTTGAGAAAAAGTAGAGAAATGGAGCAACATAAGACTAACTGAGATCTATATTGGTTAAATTATTTGTCCAGAACATAATAATGCTAGATAAAAGTGGAACTAACATTACCCTCAAGGGGTGTGGCTCGATGGTTGAGAGTGAGACTTGATTTCGGTTAGGTCTCAGGTTCGATTCCCTGCTAACCCCTCTTGTAAGTAGGGTGTTCAAAAAAAAAAAGTGGAACTAGCATCATATTTGTAATATTTGCACCTTTAAAGTTTTAAAATAAAATTGATGTCAATCTAAAAGTTTAACAGTTACAGTCTCATGATTTAGAACATGAGGATACACATAATTACAAGTTTAATCACCATTTTTTTTTTTTGTAATCCTAGCTTATAAATATTTGTATTAAGGTTTTGTGTAGATAACTTTAGAGGTAAGTGACAACCTCCTCCCTTATTAAGTTGTTAGTTTTAGGGTGTCTTCGCTTGAAGGAGAGACTTGGAGCAAGATTAGAGGAAACCATGTAGCTCTTCTGGTAATTTCTTTGTCTTCTTCATTTTATGATAAGATTACTTTATTTTAGTTTTGTTTTCGCTATGTTTATGAGTTAATTCCTTATTTAGGATTAGGAATGTAGCTTGTGATATATTATTCGATTACTAATGCAAGATGGATTATTTGTTTGGTTGAATTTATTCTCTTTGTTTTTAAGTGTTGGTTGAACATCATAGATTCAAACTTAGGGATTGTATAAAGGATCGAAAGGTGAAGTAAAATTCGTGCACTTAGAGAATAAAAGAAACATATACTATTGTGATAACAAAAAATATTAACTAGGCTTAATGAGTTTGATTAAGTTGAATTGCGAATTGAAATATGGTAATTACCTAATTGAACATACTTATGTGCCTTGAGAGAGAATATAGATGCTTTAGGTTAATTTTTGTTTTAATCATCATAATGAATCTTGCAAAATAATTGAAGTTCCATAAAAGTGAACCTGGAAAACTTAACGTTCATCTTATTAATTTCTTTTATTTAATTTAATTATATTATTTCGGTTAGTTTAGTAATTAGTTATCTTTCATAAATACTTATTTTAATTAGTTTATTGTTATATTAGTTTTAATAGGCATAGGAATATAGTGCCTATGGCTCAATATTTTGGATTACTCTAGTTTTAATAATTTACTAGAATTGATTATATTCACTTGTAGATAGACTTGATCAAGTTTTTGAAACTATTACTATGGAACTATTTATTTAGTAATTTATTAATCTTATCTTTTTTGTTTTATTTTTTATATAATTTTATCTAACTCCCTTATGTTTTATCTTTAAAATTGGCATCATAATCAATTATTTTCATATTTGACATCAAAATTGGCTATCTTTCAAATCAAATAAAATGTTATAGAATTTTAATATGGCCAATAGAAAGGCGTACTATCATTATGACATATATGGGCATCCTTCTTAAAGATCCAATTAGACTAGATAATTGAGGCGGTAAGTAAACGAGGTCAAGCCGAACTTCCTATACCAAGGTGAATTTTAAAGATCAAGTATTAACCACTCTACTAAAGAGTAATAAAATATTTGATGTTAAAAATGCTAAAGATAAAGAAGTACAAAGGTTAGCCAATCATGATAAAGAGGGAGAGGAAATGATGAACATAAGCAAATTTGTTCCAATATCATCTCCATTTGGCATTGATCATGGTCTTAAGTTAGAGGATGATTTGGAGATAAATAAATCAATGTTGGTCTCTTCCATAATAGGTGTTAGTCTGGAGCAACAAACACATTGACCCAATATGAAACTAATTCCATGCTAAAGAAAGTTTGAAATAGATTGACAAAAAAGAAGATATATTTGTTCTTATATTAATGATGAAGAATATTGAATGCTCAAAAGATCTCCTTTTCAAAAAGAAAAAGTTTGAGGAGTTATCAGTGGTTTAGTTAAGTGAAGAGGACTCCTAAATCTTACTATAGGAAGAAGAAGAAAGGAGTATCCTAATCCCAATGAAACAAAAGGGAGTTAAGGAACCTTAGATTCTAAAGAAGTGTGAAAAAATTTAAATAATTCAAAATGAAAGGCTTGAGTAGGACGTCTATATAAAAGACTTCTATAGAAGCGTTTATTTGGAAGCAATCTAACATTCTAACTTTTCTTTTCTTTTAATTTAGTTTATAATTATAAATTTCTACTAATGTTTAGTTTAAGTTCTTTTGTAAGTAGTTTTGTGATGGACATATATGGATTCTACCTCACTAACTTAGTATGGATAAAGGGGAGATTTCTTTACCATATTTATCTCTCTTACTTACTTTAGTTATCTTACTTATTTGACATTAAGGACAATGTCATTTTTAAGGTTATGATTACAAAGCGAATTTAACTAATATTTTTGATGTTGGTACTTTGATTTTACTTGAGTAACCCCGAGAGAATTTGAACTTTCATGTAAAATTATTTGTTTTGAATATAGATACCTTCTCTAATTTTAAATTTATAGAACTTGAATTTTATCTTTGTCATATTATATGTAAGATATGTACAAGTATTGAGATGACAGACACAAATGATTGAGTTTTAGCCAATTACCTACCTTTATACATTATTCCATTAATGAACCTTTTTAAGCCTTATATGAAATTTTTAGTCTATTTCTTTGTAATCCTTTTCTAAATAACCTTGAGCTTAAAATAAAAACAAGTAATTACATGGTAATTCACGATTAGTAGAGCATTTACTTTTGATTTGATGTAGTTGTTGGGTATGGTATACAGAGAAATAAAAGTGGGAGAGATGGTGATATGCATAAAGTGGAAATTTGAAAAGAAGAAATCCATTTCAAATCAAATAAATTTTTAAAAAAGAAAATTTATTGAAAATCAATTAACATGGTTTGATTATACTTAAAAAGTATAAAGGAAGCGGGTTTGCAAGGTAAGAAGAATTAGTAAAGACTTATTATCAATTTTTATTTAATTATTCTACTAATTATGATTTAATCCCTATTCTTTTCCTTTGTTAACTTACATAACCTTTTGGCCTTGTTACATCCTTGTTCAAGAACTTTTGATTTTTATTTGTATATATCTATTAAAGTAGTGGAGTTTAGATGATTTTAAAACATATGGTAAGTTTAGGTACATGTAAAGATGATGAGTGTACCTCACTAGATCTTGTGAGAAAATTATCATATTAAAGTATTTGATCTAATTTACTTAAGAAGGATTGTATGTTTAAGTATTATAATTTAATTAATGTTTGAATATGTATCTCTAATGTCATTAACTATAAAATTAATTAATGTGTGTAAATTGATACATATGGGTATCATTTTAGTAAAATATTAGGAGACAATAACTCCTTTACTAGGGATGCTTAGGGGTTTAAAGGCTTAAGTCATATGTTAAATACTACCGTACACCTCTAAAAGTGAAATCAATTTTTGTTATAGCTAGGACTGTTAGTTAGCTAGGGTACTTATTATCAATTACTTGAGAACAAACATCCAATTAAGTGAGGGATAATTTGAGAGGATTATATTTTACATGTTTACAAGAGTTAAATTAATTGTAATTTAGCATTTTATTGAATATTTTATAAGAAATTATATGATATTTTATTATATTTGATTTATTGACTTATAGGTGACTATTGTAGGAGGAAACATGAATTTGAGCGTAACTTTATCTACGGTTATCCTATTGAGGTGATTTTAGAATCTTTTGGAAACTAACATAACAAGAGACAACTTTGCAGAAGGCATCAAAAATTAATTCTAGCTTTAAAATGTCAAAAAAACTTAAAGAAAAGTATAGAAATGAAGTAACATGGGACCAACAGGGTCTGTGTTGGACCCTTTTCTCTTCTTTAACCACCTTAAAATCTCTCTTAAAGGCTAAGAAAAATCAAAACCTAACTTATTTTCTCTTTCTCTCTTCTCCACCGAAACTCTCTTCTCCTCTCTTTGTTTTCGTTATTTTCTTCTTCTCTCCCACAAATCACGT
>JANZXV010000003.1:7670168-7684693 GCA_027576455.1 Erythroxylum roigii
AACCAAGCACTTTAACCTTAGAGTTCCGATGGGATCCGGTGCATTAGGCCATGAAAAACGCGTCTGTAAGGGAGAAGTATCCGTACCCTTATAAGGTGTACTTCGTTTCCCTCTCCAACTGATGTGAGATCTCACACTCTCCACCTCCCTTAGGGCCCTGCCCTCATTGGGGTCCAGCCTAGCTGGTACAACGATTCGGGTACCAGCTTTGATACCACCTGTAACACTTCAGATCACCCGCTTACAGATATTGTCCGCTCTGGGCCTTGGCCTAGCCAAGCCCTCACGGTTTTGCTTTTCCCGAGGCCTTCCCAGGAGGTCAACCATCCTAGAACTACTCTCACCTAAGCACATTTAACCTCAGAGTTTCGATGGGATCTGGTGCGTTAGGCCATGAAAAACGTGTCTGTAAGGGAGAGGTATCCGTACCTTTATCAGGCATACTTTGTTCCCCTCTCCAACCAATGTGGGATCTGATAACAACACTAGCTTTACTGGGAAATACTCATTTGTACATCATGATCTTCAAGTAACTCCATTCATTGTCTCCACCCTATATTCAGTTCTTTAAAACTCCATAATTACCTAAGACTTTATTAACCTGAATATTTATATATATCCAAAACGTTTCTATACATATAATATCTCCAAACTTTCAAAACAATCATTATTATAGCAAATTCTAAATCACGTATCAAAATTAAGCTCATGAGGCTTTAATTGTCTCTATACATATGGATTCACTTTATTTTGTTGCATTAGATTACATCTTAATCTCTAGTACAAAACATCATTGTATACTACAGAATCTCCAAATCCAAACGATATAATTAACATCGGCATTATAATTCCTCAAAATTCTTTTTACATTCATCAGTCCATACAATTTACATGTTTTTCCCTAAGACGTTTTTGTTAAAGGCTAAGATCATTAGAAACTCTTTAACAGCTTCTAGTAGTGTCCAATTTCCTGCAAATTCTAGAAAACTTCAGATCTCATATATATATATATATATTCCTTGTAGTTTCTCTCTTCATCATTTCCTCTACTTTCCTTGGGTTTCCTAATATACCATATTCTGATACTATACGACCCAACATTTTATTTGATCAAGCTAAGATTCACTCTCAGTAAACTTGGCATATAATTGTCTCTACCTCCATGATATGTAAGATTCATCTCAAATGTTCAAAAATATTTGCTTCACTTTTCGAATACATTCAAAATATCCTCTATGATCATAGTCACTAATTGATCCAATTTTGCTTGGATCACTCTAATCTTCAATACCATATTACTGTTGGGGCATTGTTAACTCCAACAGATATAACCCAAAACTCCTTATGCCCATGATTTGTTCTTGTAATTCTTTAAGTATCTAATTCCTCAATGAGGTAGTATTATCTCATGTTATTTTCGATTTCCCAATTGACTTCTTTTCTCGAATGATTTTCTCTATTCATTTGATTTCCTCTGATTTCACATTGGCTTGTTCTAATGTCTGTTTGTTCATACTAGTTTCTCCACACATTTTGATTTATTTGAAGTCTTAATTTCCTATGTTGGTAACACAGTCATCAGATATAATTGTATCCCCCATACCTATTTACACATAACACGACGTGGACCTAAGTTCTCCTTACATTAGCAATAGTGTTATCTCAAATTCCAAAAATCCACTCACGTAGTTGGATACTTTACATCAAACAAAACGCATACACTCTCAATAGCATTTTCTACCTCTTATGCTTGAGTCTCCGCTAGGGATATGACTCTAATATTCACTTTTAACCCATTACTTATTCATTTCTGATTTGTTGCTTCTTTGGTCATTCTTAATTTGAATCATCTGGTTTACTAAACCTATCCCAATGAAATTCTTCTTTGAAGGAAGATTTCTTGCTACTATCCTTGATACTGCTCATGATATCCTTATCAATAAACTATTTTCCATGATTACTTATCAGTCATTCTTAGTACCTTTAGAAGATCAATTTATGCCATAACTTATATGATCAGAACATCCTTTATAATAAGGCTCAGTGAGGCATTATGCAATTTCATTTACTCTAATACTTTGGTATATATCATCAAAATCATTACATCTTATTTAGAGATGTATTCATGCTAATTCACCAATTAATAGCATCCGCTAATGACACCTAGATTTTAATTGATTCTAGACAACATTTCTAGTTTCATGCCTGCCATGATCGGGTAGACCTTTTGTTCGATCGTGACAGAACCAAATAATCTCAGCCATGATCATAGGAACTATACCACGTTCGTGTCCTGTTTCTATTTCCTCGAATTCATTATATATAATAACGTCATTAACAATCTCAATTCTTTCCCAATTGATCACTATAAGCACTTTCTCATCTTACTCTAATTCATCTTAGACTTTAAACTATAGGAACTATGACTAGCAATTATTCAATAAATCATAGATTGCTTCCTATACCATCTCCACACATATAATTCGTATACGCTCAATATTCTCACCTGTCATGGTGATCCCATTATCATATATGCATTCACAATAACAAATCAACTTAACCTTGACAACTTTTTCATATATCATTATCATCATCTCTCCTTCCAATTACCGTATATCATCGTACATACATATGTTCGCAATCAATTCGAAATCATAGATGCATAATCATCCTGAAATTCTGATCTCAATTTGATAGGGATATTCTTAGTCTAAATCCTAACTCTTATCACATTTATCTTACATTTATTTCAAGTCCAAGTTTAACCTCTCCAGGTTATAGAAATTTTTGTTTTCATCCAACTTTGTTTATACACTTTAGATCTTGTCATTTCTACCATATCTCTATTTTCCTCTATCAATCCACAACAATATATTCACATCTATCCCACATTCAAGGATATATTACCCTAGTATAATATTGATGTTGTATTCCCATATACATCCACCAATACAAATGCATTGAATCTATATCTATCATATCTAACCATATATTATTCCTTATTTCTACATATCCACAAACTTCTGTCCTCTCACATTTTGACAGATCATCATCATTTTTTTCTCACTATTTATATCAGTTTAAAAACTTATCAAATGCTCATGTATGTAACTCAAACACATGCGACTCAAACTAGGGATCAGTTGCCACTGCATGCTAAGACATGTCTAAAATGCATGTACCTTAACACATATTTCAGAAAATGCCTATGTAAGATACTAAATCTGGGCTCTGACACCAAATTGTAGCACCCCACTCTCGCAAGACACGTACCCGACATCCTGAGTGATGTTCGAGAACGTATCCCTCAATGGCGGCATGCTAGAACAGATAAACACTCAAAATTCGGTACACATTTTTAAAAAATATCACACGTGTATGTGGAAATCAATATTCAATTTCGAGCCCATACTTTTTTTACATAAACCTCGAAATCACAAGGATTATTATTACACTTTGATCAATCTCATTTGCCAACATTTCCAATTTCAAAAGCTATTACATATTGAAATATTCAGGTTCGCATTATACAGAAATTTCAAAATATACAAATTGATACAAAAATAAGAAAGTATAAATGCAGACGCGAACTGATCCCGACCTCTATCTCTTTTTTGAATGCAGTGTTTATACTACAGTTAGCCTAACGGGATACTCTTCAGAGCCTGAAAAATAATTGCAAATTTTGGGTGAGTTTTGCAAACTCAACGAGTGACTATCATTGATGGCTCACTCAATCACATAAAACACATACAATTCATAAAATCACATTCATTTTAGACATATTTTATACTCAGAAATCATTCAAACTATGTAAATCATACATATCGCATGCATATGCAATGCTTATGAGGCTCACTTTCAATTTGTTATTGTTGTGACCGAGTGCCTATAACTGTCTCGTATCTATTGTGGATACCGGGCTCATTAATAACTGTCTCGTATCTGTTGGAAATACCGGGCTCATTTTATATAGTGAGTCTTTGGCTCTTAATCACTTTCTGAGCTTTAGGCTCTTTTTCACAGTCTGAGCTTTAAGCTCTTTTTCGGTGGCTACTCCAGTCACAACTGCCTTTATCTTTCTCGCATTCGTGTAATGAAATGCATTAATCGCATATGATCAATTATTCGCTTTCACTTGTAATCGGACCTTAGTCTGGCATTCAACATTTAAGTTGAGAATCACGTTTCTTTCATATGCGGACGTTTAACAATCAAGTCATGTCTCACTTATTTTATCAAATTCACATACAAGTAGCACTATGATATCTTCACATTCAGCAAACCCCTCGGACATTCATTGTCCGAAATCAAAACAATCACATTTACATCTCATTCATAATCACAAAATATAAACAAACAAACAAATAATAAAGTAAGACCATCTAGGTCTACTCACAGTACGCTCTAGATTAGCATTAGCTTCATGATCTGGAAACGTCTGAATGGGGACGTTCATCCTGCATATCAAAATTATGCAATACACACATTTCACACACGCACATTAATAACTTTGCACAATTATAAGCATTCATTTATGCACACGTGTGTATATGGAATATGTACGATACATGTTTATGATAATCTCAGGTATATTATCAAATTTCACATTTTATCACATTCTCATTATTTTTTAGCATCATTTGCTTTCATAACAACTCATTTCTCATTCACTTTTACTAGATACACTTTACTCCTCTTCTTGAATCACAACTTTAATCATATGAACCATTTCATCTCTATTATACACATGTATTTGGTACTTTAATACCAACAATTCACTTATTAATGTTATTTTAGCATTACAAGACCAAACAATTATCCAAACTCTCATTTCAGTCCTATATTACCTCCAAAAATCTAGACCTTTGGGTTAATTTTCTGTGATCATTCTGATCAGTAAATAAAGTAATTTGGTAACACTTTCTTCTAGAAAAGTGTTCCCATCATCTTAAGTTTATGATAACATCACAATCAGTCAATTTGGTTCAGTGCTCCAAAAGTTATATTCAGAAATAATTCGGACTATTCATAAGCTTAAATAATATCATGTACTCAACTTTAATTAAAAATATGGAATTCTAGATATAGAAATAAAATTTGACTCCTTCAGAAAAAAATATAGCCCTATGTCTCTAGTTTAATCTAAATTAAAAATCATCTCATTTCAATAATTATATAACAAGTTATGCCTAAAATACCGAAGCATGTTCAGTGAAAATGCTCCAGTTATCATTTTCCAGAACTCATTAATTTCGTCCCAAATTCATCAATCAATCTCTCCCGAATGATTTCAGATGGTTATAACTTTTTTTTAGTGGAGATGAAGATCAATGTGTTACGAGTCTAATGGTTCAAGTCCCATGCGTTAAGTCAAGATGACTTCACGTTTATTAATTTTGGTGACAATTAAATAATAATAATATTAGAAATAAATGAACTATTTTGATAAGTGTGTTAAGCGTGCAACAAAAACACAGAAGAAGTAAAAAGACAGAAGAAGCGGAGAGTCACAAAAGAAGTAAAAGGACAGAAGAAGCGGAGAAATACAAAATAAGTAAAAAGATAGAAGAAGTGGAGAGACACATAAGAAGTAAAAAGACAGAAGAAGCGGAGAGACACAGAAGAAGTAAAAAGACAGAAGAAGCGGAGAAACATAGAAGAAGTAAAAAGACAGAAGAAGTGGAAAACACAGAAGAAGTGGGAAAACACAGAAAAAGCACGGAAAACATAGAATAAGTGGAAAATACAGAAGAAGAGGGAAAACACAGAAGAAGCGCAAAAAACACAGAAGAAGAGAAAAACACAGACGATACGAAGTCGAAAACACGCTAGTACATCAAATAGTGAGTCAGTTGGAGTTAGTTACATAACTCAACTGAATAATGGTGTCTACAAGAAACAAGAAGCAGTTGGAGACAAAGGCTATAAATACAAGTCGTAGTCGAACACTGAACTAGTTTATGATCTTTAAGCTTTCAAGCTATTACTTAAATAGAAAAAGTTTGTATTCAGAGTGCGATACACGAGAGCAAACTATACTGTAAAAAAAAGCTCGCAATATCTTTCTAGTGAGAGAAAGGAAAGGCTGAGAGCCTGAAGAGGCTAAGAAGCAAAAAGAATACTTGTGTTAGAGACCTGAAGAGGCTCTGAAAAAGAGGAAAGAACACTTGTAAATTTGGAAAAGTATAGTGAAATTTCAGAAGAATTCTGAGGACTGAACATAGCCCAAGGTTTGGGGTAAACCAGTATAAAATCGCCGCGTCTATTTTCTAACTCTTTACTTTAATTTCTATTGTTCTTAAACAACTATAGAAAAGTTATTTGCGATTTAACTACGTAGATATTTTCGTATAAACATTTTTTATATTCATTTAAGAGTTTGAAAAAGGTCGTTTTCAAAGAAATATCAAAGGAGTTTGTATTCACGAAAAGAATACACAATTCAATCCCCCTTCTTGTGCATTTTGTATATTGTACGTGAATTCTATAATAATAAGTGATTTACTTCACTATGTCATTTGGAGGTCGGTCGAAGGAGATATAGCCAAAATACTGAAGGATGTTCGTCAGCCTCCAACCTTCAAAGTCACGATCGTTTGAACAACAGTGGGGCATGATCGTCTGGATGATATGGGATCATCTGGATGATAGCAGGGTTGTCTAGATGATAGCGTGGTCGCAATCGTCTGGACGATAGCGGGGCTTTCCCAGTCGCACACCCTAACTTCAAATCTCCATAACTTTCAATCCAGAACTCCAAAATTTTCAAACTTTATATCAATAAAAAGCTAAAAGAAAGATCTACAACTACCATACAGATAATTTTGTTATAATCTTCCTAGGTCAATACAGTTTAATCATGGAAGCTTCAGACACTTTTTAACCCCTTTTTCACTTTTCTTTCTTTTATTCTAAACCAACTTCTTTAACTTATCTTCTATCACTAAACCCAACACAATTTCATTTTCTACATTCTCTTAAATTTCTTCCTCTATCTATTAGTTAAACAATCTTTCTCATCTCAGACCATCATCTTATAACTATTCTTCATGATCATGCAATGACAAATAATTCACCATTTTGGTTTCATAAAACTATAACTCTAAAGGATTTACACAATACTTACTCGATATAGTTCCAAAATCTGCAAAAACTCAAGAAGCCCTAGTTTCCATGCAATTCACGTACACCACTTAAGGAGTTGGCAAGCTTCGGTTTTTCTTAAAGCAAAGAGAAGGGAACTGAAGTTGGGAGTAGCAAATGGATAGATGAGAACAAGGTTTTTCTTTGGTGAAGATTTAATGAAAAACTCTGTGTAAGGGAACAAGCTAGAAGAAGATAATCAAGAAGAAGATATTTTTAAGACAAGACAAACAGTGTCTTTGTCTTTCAAAGTTAAAAGAACATTAGTAAACTTTTCAAGATCAACTTTACATCTGACACTTGCCACTCATCCATCTCTTAAGGCTTTAACTAGTCCAACCAACTCTAATATTTTTACTACAATTGTCTCCCAATCTTTAATATCATTTTCTTACAAATTCTAAGTCATTTTTGAAATTCTTAAAGTCATTTTTAACAATTCTCCAATATCATTTAATTCCTATCTCTAATTTTCATACATCAATTTACTTGCCAAGTGGCATTTTTCCTAGTACAATAATACTCAACATTTTCGGAAAATTTCCCCACAATTCACCAAAAATTTTAAATCAATACATAAATTCTCCACATCAATTTTCAATACAATTAATTCACAATACTCACATAATCACATTTATAATCAATTATACCCGGCAATTGTCAATGAATACATATACAGTCATTTTAATGTGTGTAAAATTTAAATTCACATGTGTGTAGGCTAACAATATACATGAGCATGGGACGCATTTTTCTTAGTCTATCATTGATCTCACATATACTGTATCTTAGGGTTTTAACCCTTAGTATGGGAAACAGGATGTTACATTTCTCTCCTCCTTAATAATTTCATCCTCGAAATTCTTATCTAATTGATTAGGAAGGAAGGGGTATTGTTTCCTCAAATACTCCTCTGCTTCCCATTTAACCTCATCACTCGAATAATTTCTTCCAATTGACCATACTCAATGTGATCAGTCAATCCTCTAATTATTTCTTTAGGTATCTCATTATCTTAATAGTTCCCTCAGTATAATTCAGGTTACTCAAAATTTTCCCTTTGTAAGCCGACAATACCTCTTTATTAGATCATATCATTATTTCTTAGCATATTCACATATCACACATTACAATTATGAGAAATCTTTATTACTACTACAGCTCATAAATTATTAGTCCTATACTCTCAATAACTTTTTTTGAATCAATAAAATTGGAGCTCAGTTTATCCTTTTTCCTAATCTGAGTACACCTTATACTCAATCTTAATACACCTTGGCAAGGTGATACTCTCAGAGACGTTTCATCTTTCTTTTGATATTTCAGATCTCTTTAATGTTACTACACTTAACTCTTATATCCATCTCACTATAATCCATAACCTCGATGTTGATCCATCACAATCATTCATCTTTCTTAGGCACAATAAATTCTTATTACAGATTCATTTTATTCATCAACAGTACCTCGAATCAATTCTGACCTTCAACTATTTTTAGGCCCTCTTCATTTCAAGGTAAGGGCGAACAACCCTTTTTGTCGTATAATGCCTTATACCGTATTCTAATGACATCACTATGTTAATGATCGATATGTTTAAAGTCAATTTGAACTATACATTGATTTCATATTCCTATAAACTCCAAAATATAAGTTTTAAACATATCTCCAACAGTTAGAACTGTTGGCAATTTAAATCATTCAGTCACTTATTTCTACATCCTTAGTAGTTTAAGTACTATTTTGGCTTATTCCTACTCGGATGTCTAGCTTAGGTTGTTACTTGTGCTTTCTCTAACAATCTCTTTGCTCAATCTTCTTTATTGTGTATACATACTTTTTATTTCAATCACAAGGTATCACTCTTCCTATTCAAACTCAAAAATTCAGATTGATTTTCAATTCCTCACTAAGATTCACAATTTCTGAATCCTCAATTTGAGCTTTGTTAATCTTTTCCTGTGGGACTGATCTTAAATTTGAATAGCTAATAGTACTCTGAATTGTCCAAATTTTAACTCGACATTTTATGCTTTTTATGGCACTAGATCGATAACCTCAATGTCTAAATTTACGATACACTACTATTGAATTTTATGTTCAATACATCAGATTATAACATTGGCTTTACTAGGAAATACTTATTTGTACATCATAATCTTCCGGTAACTTTATCCATTGTCTCAGCCTCATTTTCATTTCTTTCTACTCAGTAATTACCTCAAAATTAAATGGTCTGTATATTTATATGTAGATCTGAGATCTTTCACTGTATATATAATGTCTCCAAGCTCTCAAGCAATTACTATTGCGACAAGTTCTACATCATATATCAAATACTCAACTCATGGGGCTTAATTGTCTCTGTGTATACAAACTCACTTTATTTTGCTGCATTAGATCGCATCCTAATCTCTGGTATGAAACATCATTGTATACTACATAATCTCCAATTCCCAATGATATTATTACCATTAGTGTTATAATTCCTCAAAATTCTCTTTACATTCAATAGTCCATACGATTTACACATTTTTCCTCAGACATTTTGTCAAAGGCTAAGATCATTAAAAAACCCTCAACAACTTCTGGTAGTGTCCAATATATATAGCTAGTTCTAAAGGTCTTCAGATATCTTATAGTTTCCTTGGAGTTTCTCACTTCATTATCACCTCAATTTTCTTTGGATCTTTTTAATCTTCAATACCATAATACTATCGGGGGCATTTGTTAACTCAAACAAATATTGCCACAACTCTATATGCCTTTGATTAGTTCACATAATTCCGTAAGTCACTAGTTCCTCAATGAGGTAATATTATCTCCTGTTGTTTTCAATTTCCTAATTGACTTATCTTACTCGAACAATTTTCTCCATTCTTTAGATTTCCTCAGATTTCACATTGACTTATTTTAATGTTTGCTCATTCATACCAGTTTTTCCACACATTTCAATTCATTTACAAATTTAACTTCCTGTGTTGGTAACACATTCATCAGATATAATTGTATCTCCCATACATATTTACATAGAATATGACGTGGACCTAAGTTCTCCTCACATTAGTAATAGTGTTATCTCAAATTCCAAAAATCCACTCACGTAGTTGGATACTTTTTTTTTTGGTTAAACCATCTAGTATCTGACGCCACACGGGCAATCGAATAATCCGGATTCGAGCCGGGTAGGACCATATAGGCGGTAAAGCTCTCCCTCACAAGTGCGACTCCATTCCCAATACTCAAAACCGAGACCTTGGTTAAGGGAGGAGGAGCCCCAGCCACTCCACCATAGCACTTACGGGTACGTAGTTGGATACTTTACATCAAACAAAATGCACACACTCTCAGTAGCATTTTCTACCTCTTATGCTTGAGTCTTCGCTAGGGATATAACTCCAATATTCACTTTTGACTCATTACTTATTCATTTATGATTTGTTCCTTCATTGATCATTCTTAAATTGAATCATCTGGTTTACTGAACCTATCTCAGTGAAATTCTTCTTTAAAAGAAGATTTCTTACTACTGTCCTCGATATTGCTCATGACATCCATATCAATTAACTATTTTCCATGATTACTTATCAATCATTCTTAGTACCTTTAGAAGATCAATTTATGCCATAACTTATATGATCATAACATCCTTTACAATAAGGCTCAGTGAGGCATTATGCAATTTCATTTACTCTAATACCTTGGTATATATCATCAAAATCATTACATCTTATCTAGAGATGTATTCATGATAATTCACCAATTAATAACATCCACTAATGATACCTGGATTCAAATTGATTCTAGACAACATTTCTAGTTTCATGCTTGCCACGATCGGGGTAAACCTTTTGTTCAATCGTGACAGAACTAGGTATTCTCAGCCATGATCATGGGAACGATACCACATTTGTGTTCTGTTTCTATTTCCTTGAATTCATTATATATAATAACGTCATTAACAATCTTCTTTCCCAATTGATCATTATAAGCACTTTCACATCTTATGCTAATTCATCTTAGACTTTAAACTATAGGAACTATGACTAGCAATTATTCACTAAGTCATAGATTACTTCCTATACCATCTCCCCACATGTAATACATATACCCTCAATATTCTCACTTGTCATGGTGATCCCATTATTAGATATGTATTCACAATAAAAAATCAACTTAACCTTGACAACTTTTTCATATATCATTATCATCATCTCTCCTTCCAATTACCATATATCATCATACATACATATGTTCGCAATCAATGCGGAATCATAGATACATAATCATCCTGAAATTCTGATCTCAATTTAATAGACATATTCTTAGGCCAAATCATAACTCTTATCACATTTACTCGGCATTCATTTCAAGTCCAAGTTTAACTTCTCTAGGTCATAGAAAATTTTGTTTTCATCCAACTTTGTTTATACACTTTAAATCTTGTCACTTCTACCTTATCTTTATTTTCCTCTATCTGTCCACAACAATATATTCACATCTATCCCACATTCAAGGATATATTACCCTAGTATAATATTGATGTTGTATTCCCGGATACATCCACCAATATGAATGCATTGAATCTATATCTGTCATATCTAACCATATATTATTCCTCATTTCTACATATCCACAAATTTCCATCCTCTCACATTTTAACAGATCATCATTTTTTCTCTCACTATTTATATCAGTTTAAACACTTATCAAATGCTCATGCATGTGACTTAAACACATGCAACTCAAACTAGGGATCAATTGCCAAAGTATGCTAAGACATGTCTAAAATGCATGTACCTTAACACATATTTTAGAAAACGCCCATGTAAGATACTAAATCTGGGCTTTGATACCAAATTGTAGCACCCCACTCTCGCAAAACACGTACCTGACATCCTGAGTGATGTCCAAGAACGTATCCCGCAAGGGCGGCATGCTAAAACAGACAAACACTCAAAACTAGGTATAAAATTTTCAAAAATATCGCACGTGTACTTGGAAATCAATATTCAATTTTGGACCCGTACTTTTTATTACATAAACCTCAAAAACACAAGGATTATTATTACACTTTGATCAATCTCATTTGCCAACATTTCCAATTTCAAAAGCTATTACATACTGAAATATTCAGATTCACATTGTAAAGAAATTTCAAAATATACAAATTGATACAAAAATAAGAAAGTACAAATGCAAACGCGAACTAATCCCAACCTCTATCTCTTACTTGAATGTAGTGTCTGTACTCTTGTTAGCCTAACGGGGTAACTCTTCTAAGCCTGAAAAATATTGCAAATGTTGGGTGAGTTTTGCAAACTCAGTGAGTGACCATTCTCAATGGCTCACTCGGCCACATAACACACAATTCACATCATTCATTTGATAATCATAATAAATCACATACATTTGACCAATCGCTTCACATTTTACATTCAACACATTATAATCATTCATATCATGTATATGCAATGCACATGAGACTCACTTTCCATTTATTACTTTGTTGTGACCAAGTGCCTAAATTATCCCTATCTATTGTGAATACCAAGCTCATTAATAACTGTCTCGTATCCGTTGGGGATACCGAGCTCATTTTATATAGTGAGCCTTTGGCTATTAATCACTTTCTAAACTCTAGGCTCTTTTTCACAATATGAGCTTTAAGCTCTTTTTTGGTGGCTACTCTGGTCACAACTGCCTCTATCTTTCATACATTCATGTAATGAATTACATTAATCGCATATGATCAATTATTCACTTTCACTTGTCATCGGACCTTAGTCCGGCATTCAACATTAAAGTTGAGAATCACATTTCTTTCATATGTGGACGTTTAACAATAAAATCATGTATCATTTACTTCATCAAATTCACATACAAGTAGCACTTCGATATCTTCACATTTAGAAAACCCCTCGAACATCATTGTCCGGAATCAGAACAATCACATTCACGTCTCATTCATAATCGCAAAATTCATAATATAAACAAACAAACAATAAAGTAAAATCATCTAGGTCTACTCACAGTATGCTCCAAATTAGCATTTGCTTCCAATTTTGGAAACATCTGAATGCAGACACTTATCCTGCATATCCAAAATTATTCAATACACACGTTGCACTCATATGAATAATTGCACAAGTATAAGTATTCGATTATGTGCAAATATGGAATATGTATAATACATGCTCAATGACAATCCCGGGTATCTTTCTATTATTCTGGTCACATTATCAATCATATTTCAAAACTCACCTAAGTATAATTTGTACTTAGGTTTACACCTCAATAAAACTATTAGAATCAAAATTCATAATTCAATTACTCGTCATTTCATTTCTAGCATTATTAGCTCTCATAGTATCCAAATCTCATTCACTTTTATTTAATACCCATGACTTATTTCCTTTGAATCACAACTACAATCATATGAACCTCTTCATTTCCATTATACATATTTTTTTGATAATTTAATACCAACAATTCATTCACTAATATTATTCCAACATTAAAGATCAAACATTATCCAAACTCTCATTTCTTCTTATAACATCTCTCAAAATTCCAGACCTTCGGGTTTATTTTCCATGAACATTATGATTAGGAAAATGAAGTAATTTTGTAACACTTTCTTCTAGGAACGTGTTCCCCATTGTCTTAAGTTTCTAATGACACTAAGATCATTCAATTTGGTTCAGTACTCCGAACGTTATACTCCAAATAATTCGGACTATTCTCAAACTAAAACAGTATTCTGTACTTAACTTTAATTAAAAAATATGGAATTATATAGACAAAATTAAAACTATATTTCTTCATACAATTTGTATTCCTATGTCTATAGTTTACTTCAAATAAAAAATCATTCCATTTGGACAACTATAGAAGAAAATATGGTCAAAATACTGAAATATGTTCAATAAAGAGAAACGTTCGCCGCAGTGAACTCCTCCAGAGAGAAATTCTCGCAAAATTTTGGCCGCGGCAAACTTTATCGGAAAGGAATCCTATCTAAATCCTTCAAGTTCGCCGTGGCGAACTTTCACAAAAGCATACCCAGTTTTTTAACTTCAGGTAAGATTTTAAGACTCTTATAGACATAATTTGAATTCAATGTCTTCATGAAAAATGTAGCCATATGTCTATAGTTTAATCCAAATCAAGAATAATCTCATTTGGATAACTAGAGAAAAAGTTACAGTTAAAAGACTGAAGCATACTCAATGACCATTTTCCAGTCAATCATCTTCAAACTTTCCAGATTTTACGCCTAACATAACTTGTACAAAGATCACCCTTTCCTACTTCATTTACTCCTTCTTCTCAACTCCCTTTGATCTCAATATCATTCACCAACAAAGCATGATCTA
>JANZXV010000003.1:7698476-7716954 GCA_027576455.1 Erythroxylum roigii
TTATAGGTGTATTTTAGAATGTGATGATTAAACATGATATCTTCAATAAGGTAGAGATTGTTGTATATGGCTCGTATATATGGACATGCAATCTTAAATTTTCATGAAGAGAATGGGTTCTTTAAAAAAGTCTTTGGGTGAATATGATCATATGCTAGTGTGTATTCTTCTTTGAAAATTAGAGGTGAAGACATAGACTAAGACACAAGTGTATTGGCATAATGGAAGATTTTCTAAAGAGGGATGCATTATGGGATAGAGGTCAGGCTCTCAACTTTATTGTTCAGGGCATCAATGAGTTGCTCTCCCGTAATTGGAACGTTACCCATCGCCATACTTATCACGAGGGTAATCACTGTACGGATTGGCTAGCGCACCACGCCACCCAGTTCGATCTGGGAGTCACTTACTTAGCAGCTCCACCCGTCGGGTGTCGTCTTCTCCTTGCTGAGGATCAGTCGAGAATCTGTTTTTTCCGAACCATTTTGTAACTATCTTGTCTCCCCTTTATGTAAATAAAAAATGAAAAAAATGAAAAAAATTGACACAGATTGTTTGCTTCCCCACGTCTTGCATTGAACTTTATTCATATCAAAACTTAAAATTGAGAAGTGAAATGGAGGATTCTAACCAATATACAAATTGCAGAAACGAGGTTGCCATCGTGGTAAGTTCAGACCTAAGAGGTCTGTTCATTTACAAATTAGCCAACATCCCCACTGATGCTTTACATTAGAAAATGGACAGGTGCTAGTAGTTTCTCTTTTTCATGTCACTAGACTTGTTGCCCCTTAATTACCAAGTTAAGATCTACGTAAACTTACTCCTAAGGACATTGGGTATATACGTGAAGAATTACTTATCAAGTCGTCAAGAGATTCAAGACGGTATTAGAGCTTCCACCTTCAATCATGCACGCCTTTTTGTCTTTTACTCTTATCATTCCCAAAAGGCCCATGATAGCCATTAGCAAACCGGTGTTATAGAGTAGCCTTAAGCAACACCCTGGAAACACCATAAATGAATATCTTAGTAGGAAAAGAGACACCATTCATAATTAAGCAAGCAACTGAGGAAAGTTGATCATCAACGCAAAATAAGAAGCTAGCAACAAACGCCTTCCCATTTATCTTAAAATTTTCAGGAACATAATGCTAACCCACTTAAGAATAAAATTTTAGAGAATTCATTTTCGCATTAATTTTCTATTTATAATTGTCATAATTATAGAATGTTCCAAAAATACTACTAGAACAGTAGCAAAAGAAAAGTGTGAATCCAACCGCACAAGATCAATCCGCCACATAACCTACCACAAGTACTCATCAAAAGCTTGTTCGAGTAACTAAAGGATTAGATAGATTAAGAAACAGAAGAGACAATTCAGTTTTGTCTCACTTGATACCTCCGTGTCTACCAACACTATAGTACATCTCATTTAAGATGCTTACAATTAAGGGGAGTCTTCAACTCTATGCTTTATTTTTGTATATTATGTTTTTGGCATGTGAATATCATATGCATACATCGGGACAATGTATAATTTAAGTGTAGGAAGCAAACGTTTATATTATGATAACCTTTGTGATTTTTGCTTGGACTCATGATACTATGAATGATACATTGATTATTCCTCATGATATCCTCATAATTATTGTAGTTTATAAATAATCCTTGAGTTAGGGTTCACTTTTTATTTAAGAAATGATGCATGAGAGAGACTGCATGATTAGTATTTTTCATTAAATTATTTTAAATATCTCACTGGTTTTGTTGCATGAAAGTGTAACTTAATGTATTTTGACATCTACGTGAGCTTTGAGCCTAAGAGCATTCATCACATCTGTGCTCATATATAGCTTTTTGTTGTGTGTTATCAGACATAGTTTGTTTATACTAGAACTTGTTTTTTAATATGTGTTGAGACCACATTTTTAATGACTACGTGGATAAAGATGATAAGGGCGCTTGGGATAACTATTTTATACCTAAACAAGCCTTCTTTATATTTTATCCCAGGAAAACCAATTTGAGCCTTATTCTTTCTTACAACTTCGTTACAAGTCACTTTTACCCTTCTTCTTGTTGATGTCCTTGATGATTTTGAGCTCTTAAATTGAAGGAACTGTTTAAAGCTTGTTTGCATGAGATTTTGACTATTTCCATAAAAAGTTAATTAGTTGATTCAAGTTGCATTATTTTGATTTTTCATTTTTTTATAGATTGGGGGAGAAATAAAAAAAATTCATGTTTGACGTTCTTGTTAAAAAAAGAGAGAAAAATAAAAAGAGGTTATTGAAGAGGATGTTATTTAAATTAAGTGAGTCTTAGATTGATTTAAGTTGAAACT
Organism: Erythroxylum roigii; assembly: GCA_027576455.1. Lineage (NCBI taxonomy): Eukaryota > Viridiplantae > Streptophyta > Magnoliopsida > Malpighiales > Erythroxylaceae > Erythroxylum > Erythroxylum roigii. The sequence continues at coordinate 7,700,827 of JANZXV010000003.1, forward strand.
TGTGTACATAAGTTTGTATAATTTTCTTTAATTAATTTAATCTAAACACTTCTTTTTGTCATATCTGTTACAACCCTTATCAAGTCTCTTTGATTTATGTATTAACTTGATCTTTATTAAATGGTAGAGATATGATTCGTTAGCAAACTTATGGAAATAATTTGCTATGATTTGATTTAAGAGCTTAATAAACCTTAAGCACTTTGAATTTATAGAGTGAAATCTATGATAAGGTGTCAAACCTTGTTTCGTTTGATTTTTATGGAATTAATGAGATGCTATGTTTTCATTCCAAAATGTGATTTATGTGTGCTTATCCTCTCAAATGTTATTTTATCATAAACCTTTAATGTGAATTAGCTTTTGGATATTTTTGGATAACATGAAAGAAGATCAAAGGTTAATATGAGGATGATTGATGTATTGAATTAATGTATGCTTGAGGACAAGCATGAGTGTGTTGTGGGAGAATTTGATAAGATATTATTTTGTTATGTTAATTGGAATTAGCTCTTTTGTTTTTTCATATATTTTGATGCTTAAATAGGAAAATTAATGTTTGTTTTGTTTTAGAAGATAAAAAATGATCGCATCAAATTGGAGCACTATTGGTCAAAATCATGGATTTTGGAAAAAAAAAATGAACAGATTAGTGCAATGGATAAGGTGAGATCATACCTAATGTCATATTAACTTAAAAAGTTAGAACTCAATTAGGAAATTTCTTTTCATCCCTATTATGTAGAGATTTGGATTTGTTTTAGATAAGGATCTTTGTAAAATAGAAGGAGACTAAGGTTTGAGTAGAAAAAACAATAAGAAAACATGTCTTTCACCTCTCCAACATTTTCTTTTCATCTCCTTTTAGTTTTCTTTCAATCTTTCATCTTCCTTTTATTTTTTTTGTTTGAACTAAAGTCGTGTGTAACTAAATATAGATATTTTGATTCACAAGAATTCAAAATTGTAGTTGTAACCATGTGATTATTTCATTTTGACAAATTAATTTAACACTAATTATTCTATAATTATCCATGAAGTTAATTATTCGTAATTATCATGAATGATTGGTACAATTAACAGATAAATTATTTATGAATTTGTATATTTAACTTATAAGAAACAAGAGCTAAATTGAATAATTTTAATTATTTAATTTAGGATCTAATCTTTTTCACTAAACTTATTGTTATTATTTAATTAATATAAAATGTTATCATACTCATCCATGGTAAATTTTAATTTACATGTTAAGGTCGAGTCAAGTAATTTAGAAAATTTAAAGACTTATAACTATCCTAGTATGTTTGAATTGTAAAAATTATTCTTTCAAACTAATGACTAATGTTTTAATTAGATTAAATCTTTCTTTGAATCGGAATTAATTACTCCAATTTATGACTTTTATATTCAGTTAATTTATTTTAACAATTTTAGTTAAATAATTGATTACTCATAAACTCCCTCATTTTTTTAGTAATTGAAATTAAAAAACTAATGTTTAATTCTCTCGGAATATAACCAGGTTCCACAACTACTACAAGAAGAAAATTGGATTAAACTTCAACAATCCGATTAAGATACACGTTTATCCACCAAGCATCTACTGGAATTATTAGAAAGAGTGCAGACCTCTCCTTAAAGCTGCAGGAGTCAACATCTTACGTCTCAATCTAGTTCATGACCTTTTAAAGTGCCAGAAATGAAAGTTTGTCACTGGAAACATGTGTGCCTAATATTCAGTGCTCTATGCATTTCAACATCTTAAAAGCCTAAAAAGGGACACGGCAGTGTCCATAACAGCATAACAGTGATAGACTAAATAGATCCACACCTTCGGATTTTCCATAGTTCCATGACTATCAATTTCAAAAGTGTCGTCCCTGGAAGTACAAGAATTTAGAAACCGATGCAAACACCAGCAAGGTCAAACGGAATCGTCCGGGGACAATAGAATTATGGAAGTTGTCTAAACCGCAAAATCCAAGATCTTCAAGTTTCTGGAGAAAATGACAGACACAAGTGAGAGCTTGGCAGGTAAACCACGACTTCACTGGAGTTGCAAATTCAATGGCCTCAACGATTACAACGCATTTAACTTTGAACAACATCAATGAGCAACTTCATCTTCCACTAGAACATGTCATCTTTTTAGCAACCATTACAGTCAACTCATTAATAGCAATAAAACTTATAAGGGAAGTCTCGTGTTCACTTAAATGTAGATAGTTTAAGCAATCCCAAGAATAAGGGTAAGAAAGAATTCACATGTGAGAGGTAGGATGTTGAACTAGATACTGACCTTCCTTCCCAGGCAAATACATCAAGATGCAAAGAAGGATCACAATTCTAGGCTAGTTCAGCTGATTGGAATAGAAGTCATATGGGGCTTTCATTGGCTGGAATTCTTGAAAGTACATACCACCACTATCACTGTGCAAACTTGAGGCAGGCAATTGCGAGTCAGTTGACTGATGTTCAGTCCTCAAGTATTCAGGCAGACCTTGGGGCATCACATGCACCAAAGACTGAGGTATGCCAGTATGAGATGCAGGCACAGGCTGCTCAAATGAAATAGATTTTGGCTCATAAGAAGCCCATGACTTGGTTGACAGAAGAGAGAGAGCACGATGAAGATCCTGTGTTGCATCCACATTAACAGAGATGACAGATTCCTCTGAGCCTGTGACATTCAGGTAATGTAAATAAGTGCATGCATAAAATTTCAAACAGAAGTGTCACTCTTCACAACAATAAAAGGTCCCTTCACAACAGTATCGAAGTAATAAATAACTAAGTTTGGGGTCTTTAAACTCGCATCTTTTAGCTTATTCTAAACCAGTTTCAGCTCCCTGTCAGTGCAATCATTATATCCTACAATCCATGTGTAAGATGCATGCATTGACCCTTATACTTTCCATTTTGAATACCCAACACAAAATTTTGATAGAGCACACTTCCTATGTGACACCTTATCTATCTGATTTCCATAGATAAATATTTTGGTCATCAGATAATTTTGCACCTTTCCGTCATCATGTTTCCATCTCTTTGAGGACCATAAGGTTAATCCTTCTATTGGACTACTTTAATTAATGAAGGAAAGGTTCATTATTTTTGCATGTTTTTTCTAGAGAGAAAAGGGGGTGTACTCATGCATCTTTGGATCATAGTGGAAGTTTCTTTCTTGTCATTTTTAGAACTTTAAATTAACAAACAAAGGCCTTGATTCAGATGCCAGAACAGAGAAGACCTTGGTTGAGAATCTCAGCCATCGTGCCCTTGACCTTGGATGGGAAGGAGCAATTAGAATCATGACAGTGCATAGGAATTGAATTAGTGCACTCCTGGTCAAGTATGCACGGATGTCCAGCAATATCTTCTGCCTTATCAGGTTTCAATATATATTCTTTTGTTATGGAAAACATGGTGCCGGATGTTGTTTCTGATGTCAAACTCCCATTTGGTCCGTTATTGAAAAGTGGTTCTCTGCTCCAATCAATGCTTACCGGCTGCCTTCTATCTGCAAAAGGTAATAATGTTTCATATCAACTAGTCTGGTTCAAGAAAAAAAAATTGCTACCAACTCTGCTTGCATGAATATAGATAATCCTGCCACTTAGTTACTAGAAACAATTTTAAGAAACTGAAATCCACTTCTATAGATTTCCTTCATCTTCTACAAATTACATTCTCTGAAAATCATAATTAAAACTACTAAGAAAAGTCAATCGATCTGTAAGAGGTTACTAATGCCATTAACATAACAAGTTGCAACACTCCCTAATTCCCATAAAATATATAACTTAGCTCAAAAGGTTAGCAAAATCAGTACCATATAACAAGGTGGATAGTCTGGCAGAATTGAACTGGACAGAATCCGGTTGTGGCTTGCGACGCCTTGCATTGTGATCAGAAAGACGCCTGCGACAGCTTCGCTTCTTTTCATCAAATTCTGTAAGGCCGTGGAACCTTTATGTCGACAACAAATAGTTCAGTTAGATGAATGTAAGCATATGACTTGGGACTTAATATAATCACTGCACAAAACAAGTTGCAACACTCCCTAATTCCCATACAATATAAGCATGGTCTTTTGAAATGAGAAACAGGAAACAGAAGTCATTCCAAACATATTCCATAATTCATATTAATGGCAGCTCTACCTGCTACACTGCTGGCAAAATCGTCGTTCTACACCAGCTACGATGACCTTTGGGCACTTTGAATGACTTTCACACACTCTATGTTTTCTATGGTAATCTTTAGCTGATGAGAGGTCAATATTGCATCCTTCTACTTGGCAATGTGTGGAAGGTATACCCTGAGAGCTGGATTTAGATCTCTTAACAGAAGTAACAACAGAAACAGGAGTTGTGGAAGGTGAAGTCCTAGTGTTACTCCCTGCTAAGGCATCTTTAAAATACGCCCTTTTACCAAGCTTCAAGCTAAGCGGCGGCTCACTTGTGCCCACTGTGGACTCAAGTGTATACGTAGAACTTGGCCGCACCTTTGCAACTTGTATCTTGTTATTGAGGACATCTGGAAAAGGTTCATACCCGTCTGAAGTAAACATGGGAGTTTTCACTTCCCCAGCTGATGAAGAATTAATAGAAGCTGACTTTGAGCTCCTAGATGATGAAGCAAGTCCCAAGTCAGAGCCAGAAACACCACTACCACTACCAGTGCCACTCACAGATGAATATAAAGACCCAGAATCACCTCCTCTATCTCCATCAAATTCCCAATCTGTTTCTTGTAACTTCTTTGGATTTTCATTGGTTGTTGCACTGAACGTGACAAGGCTCTCCAAGTCCCATCTTATCTGGGGCTTTGCATTCCACTCCATCAGTGAGAGAGGGCTGACAGAATTACCTTACAGGCTGTGCGTCCTTGTATGGTGAATAGGCAAGATGCCAGATCATGAAATTATAAATTCAAGTTTAATCAAAAGCAGCAATAGTCACAGAAAAACCCAAGCAAACAGTAGAAAGCGTTTATGGATAATACAGACAATATACGACGACTAGCCAAGACCTGAGTGCAGCTTATATCTCACTGAACTCAAGAATAGAACATCTGTATTTATCTAAATTAGACTCTGCAGAGTTGATCTTTTCAACCCACCCTGCCCACCACACACAGTCTCTCTCAAGATAGGAACAGATTTGTTTGATTCCTCCCCTTTCCTAGATATTTCCAATTGTTACGATTATACAAATACGAAAGAATTCAAACAAGCAGTGGACCACTTTGACTAAACAAGAGTAACACTAGCATACACTGAACGAAAGTTTGCTCCTCAATTCAGCCCATAATCCATACATGAATCACCGCCTTCATAAACTCAAATCCAACTAATAAGCTCTTAGATCATGTTCCAGCTTCCCAATCACTAGGCACGGATATAAGGATTTATTACACTTCACAAATGCCTGAAATGCAGAATCTAACCAAAAAATAAAGATTCACCGGATATTCTCACAGCACGTATCCATGTCATGACTTCTAGGTTGCTAACTAACAAGCTCTACAGTCTCTACTATTCATAGGGCAACAAACTAAACCTTAATCCCAGTAAAACTAATATTTGTACCCGATTTCTTGCAGCACTTGATGTCAAATTCCCACATGTATGGGACACCCCTTATTTATGGCCACTCCCCTACAAACTCTCTCTTGCTATAGTAATATCTACCAAGAACCAACAGTTATGAGAGCAAAGTGGTTCAACTTTTTCCATTGGAGGTGAGGACAGTTATCATACCGTAGAATTCCAATAATTAACATTTAATCTGTTGGGGCTAATAAAAGAAGTAGGCCCATGAATAAGACCGGCAGCTGCTGATCAAAAAACCCTAAACAGGTAACGACTCCAATTATTACCCACTTTCCCAACAAACCTCCCACAAGCGTGATGCCCACTGATGATAACTCCAACAACAACCTACTAAGAAAGACCCCAGGAATTTCAAAGTAAAATGAAAGAAGCAATTTACAAACATCTAAAACTACCTTCCAGTGATAAACTTTTATGGGTAGTAAGCTCTTTTTTCTGTAACTTCTGATTCATAAAGGGAAGAACTTTATCGTGATAACGAACAACTCTACAAATTAAGATTGTCGCTTGTGGATGAAGAAAGTCCCGTAGACTGGACTCTCCTCTACCTCTCATCTGGGCATAGAATGAAAATGTCAGACAAGCAACGACATCGTCTTCTAGCACCACTTTGCAAAGAAAATATTGAAAAGAAAGTAAAAAGGTATGCACTAGAGAGAAGAACCATTAAAGAAAGAAGTGTATATCTTTAGCTTTCAAAAAACTCCCACCTTCCTAGTACCGACGATGAAAGTAAAGAGGGAACGATGTTTCAATCTGAACCGCAAAATTCATAGCCGCTTCTCCAAATTTAGCAAAAAGAAAAAAGGAAACTAAAATATCGGGAAACAATGTTACCCACTTTCCCAAGCTTATAATTAATGTACCTTGCAATCTAAGCCTCTCTTCATATGTAAACATAAGCAAAAAGGCAGGAGTTCACACATCTAATGATAAAAGAATGGATTCTTTACTCACCGATCATTGAGAAGAAGCGAAACCGACAGTTGGGTATGAGTTGAATCATGGAAAAAAGGAATCTGGTAAAAGGCTTAGAAGGAAAGAGAGAAAAGGAAAGACTGAAGCTTTTTGAGCTTTCTTCAGCGAGCAAATAAATGCAACTCTCTAGCTTGTAGCTTGGCTTCTTTAAGTTAGTTGATGGATGATAGACGTGTGGGATTGTGGACCGCGAAATCCCGCCTGCGCCTTTTTCACAGTGCCACCCCACACCCACAACTCACTGCTCTTTTCATTACAGCTTTGCTTTTTTGGACGGTATCGAAAGATTGTCTTAGACACACATGTTTATTTAGGTTTTAACTAAGTGGACTCGGCGTTGACTGTAAATTGAACCCCCGGAAATGGTGAAAAACTGTGCTTTGCTTTCCATCCACATCTGCTCGAGATATGGTAAGAAATTATAAGAGATTAAACTATTGTCTTAAGATTATTTAATCCAGGATTGCGTCCATATAATGGATGATACGAGGTTCCATTAATTAATCTGAAAGGCAGGGCCAACTTGTCCTAGTTGATTATATAAAATATCAACAAGCAGAGGGAAAAAGAAATGAACTAGCCAGGTATGTCCACTCGTTTAATGCCGGCTAACATAGGATTATTTTAATAAAAAAAAATAAGCAAGTAGATTAGATTCAAAAGGCATAAGGGTGTGTGCAAATCCATCATCTAATTCTAAATGAAGAACTTTTAAGAAAATGAAAGGTGTTGTATAATAAACAATATCTGAAAACTATTTATATTTCAAAGAGAAGAATACTTTGAAGCGTGAAGGTCAAAAGTTACATGATATGAAGCCTGAAGGTCAAAAAGATATATATGTTAGAGCTAGTTGTGAAATTAAGAAACTCGTATTCCATGCCTATATGTTTTAGTGATTACGGATTAGTGTTTAAAATATATATATAAATTTTATAAATTTTGAAGGTCCAGTGTATCACTGAACTCCAACTAACTCCGTCTATGTACATAGACAAAGAAAATTAGAAGAACATTTTCAACAATGAGGTAATTAATGAAGAAGTTGAAGTTGTGAATCTTAATAGTGAAACAAATAAAGATGTTAATAATATTAATGACATTAAACAAAATGTACAATTTCAAATTTATAAGCCATAGCAAAAAGTCGTTGGAAGTTCTAGATGTGGACTGATTCTGGTAGCTGAGTGTCAAGTCTTCTGTGTTTGTTTTGACAGCGGAGCCGTGGTAGTGGCTTGAAATGTTACTTTCTTTTTTAGTTTCTCCTGTATAGGTGTGATTTGGTATTCTTGTTCATTGTAAACGACGTTCCTTTAGTAATTTCAAGTATTTTAAATTTTCAAAAAAAAAAGTAGTCAATGTTAGGTTTTGAAGTTGACATTTTTCAATTCTTTGACAGAAAAAGTTGTGAAAAGAATCGTGAAGAAGTGGATATAATAAACGTTGTCAGAGTCAAAGAAATTAATGTAACAATTATAATAGCAGAAGATGGTGATCCAAAAATTGTAGCATCTAAAGAAGATTTCATGTTTGCAAGCTTGCATGAACAAATAGTCAAAGTGTGCTTCGAAGCTCAAGTTAGTAAGAAGTGTTAATATGCAAAGAGAATTCTAAAAGTAAATTACTGATAAGCTATTATGTCCTTATCTTAGGGTGTCTCCCTTTATAAGTGACCCTTCAAGAAGTATAATTGGATTCTAACTATCCAAGTAGAGTTTAAATCCATCCTTACTAGAAAGCTAGATTAATCTTTGGTTTAGATTCTATTTCTATACTCGGATGAACTCTTTCTTTATTGACCTTATTTTTTTTATAAAAATGGATCTTATATGTTAAGCATCTTCGATACTTTTAAGGAGTCCTACAAATGCAAGTCTAAAAGTTAGAACTATGTAAGGAAGCTTGAAGTCGACAAACTTGAAAATAAATTTAAATCAAGCTCGTCTTATTCATATGTTAAGAGTGTATCAAATAGCTATTAGTATAGTTAAAGAAAATGATGTATTAGCATTGGATCACCATCATGGTAAATTATCCCTATATTTTTCATGCATTATTTATTAAAATTATATAAAATTTAACATTTTCCTTTTGTGATGCAGAAAGTATAGTTAATCTTTATTAACTAATTGTTGGCTAGGATGAAGAAAAGAATTCAAATTATCAAGAAAGTAGTAACATAATTGACGATTTTGAAGACTCAAGTGCAAATAAGGAAGTTTATAAAGTTTTTAAAGAAGATTTTTATTACTAAAGGAACATATCTATATAAAGAAATATGCTAGCCAAAAGAAGGAGTTATGTAGTAATCAAAATGATTCAATTAGTACATATATGGAAATTAAGACAATGTATGGTGACTCATATAAACTTAAAAGTGAATGCTAAGTAATAGATAATGTTAAAAGAACAAAACCTAGATGGTTAGAATTTGATGCCATTGGAGATATAAAATTGAAATTACATTACATATTAGGATATTTGATTTAGTGAACACATTCAAGAAGGCACTATTGTAGCATTCATTTAAGTAAGGTTTTGGGTTTGTACATATCATGAATGAAAGATTAAGAGTAACAACTCTATGTAAGAAGAAAGATGGCTAAATGATACATGTCGGCCATACACATTAAAAGTATGCCTTTCAAACTTAAGATTTACTGGTCTAAGCATGAATATAGGAGAGAGTACCAAAACAAAAGGTATCAAACTAAGTGGATAACCAAAAATATATCTTATTTTAATGGCAATCCTAATAGGAAATAATAGTCTAGAGGGTCCTTTGTCAAAAAAAAAATTTAGTCTAGAGGGTCCTATAGTTAGGCATTACAATATCTAAACTAATAATAAGAAGGCATATAGAGCTAAGACTATAGATTTATAAATATTGATATGAGATGATGATAAATAATTTAGGAAGTTAAGAAGTTATGGGATAACCATTTTATAGTTTAATAAGGGAAGTTTTTTCATCATCAAGTATCCATATGGCTTATTTGAGTTTTGTTACATAAGCCTACATACATATAAGAAAGGATTTCTGGTAGCATACAAGCATATATCATTTATGTGATGGTTGTCATCTAAAGCATAAATATGGAGGACAATTACTTATAATATTGGTTGTAGATGCTAACAATATGTTTTCCATTGCTATAGGAGTTTCTATATAAAACAAAGTCACTTAGAATAGTTTTTAAGTGCTTAAAGAAAGATATCGGGAGAAATATAAATATGGGATGGTTAACATGTTAGATAAAAAAAGTATTGTCACTTTTTAAAGAGTTTAAATTTAGATTTATGTTTAATTATCATTTTATTTAAGTATGTTGTCAATAAGATCTAGAGCAAGTTTTCAAAGATGATATACCCGAGAGTTAAGCATATCCATGCCAACATGCAAAAGTAACTCATCACAACTAAGACTGTAAAGAATATAATGTGGAATATAACTAGTGTATACGCATATAATGAATAGGATATGTACATAAACAATAACAATAACACTCAATAGAAATCTCACTGAGACGCGAGGTCTGAGGAGGTCTAATAGTCCACAGTCTTACCTCTAACTAGTAGAGAGGTTGTTTCCAAAATAGAATAATTTAATAAGATAGTATATGATTGGCTAAAAATGTATTATGTTAAGTATGTTATGTAAATACACATATAATTTGAGAATGAAGTGTGATATGTTTATCAACAATCACTCTAAGAATTTCAATGCTTATATCAAAGAAGTTCAAGACAAACGTATCTTAATGGTACTTATGATGATGTGGAGGGTTATGATAAAGAGATTTAATAAAAAGGAGGGATGGAAAGTAAATTGGTGACATTTGTCTAATAATCATGTCTAAATTAGAAAATTTAAGAAAAGAAGCATGTTAAAGACTATATTTGTATTTCAATTTTAAGAGAGTTTTTGAAATTGAATACATGCATTTTGGACAACATATAAATGAAATAAACTTGCACTTATATGAAGTAGAGAATCATTGGAACTTCTTATCAATATGCATACGCTACTATTTGACATGATGGATGTAAGCTTGAGGATTATATTGATAAAATTTACAACATTGAGAGATTCTTACAACTATATGCTTGCTAATTGTTCTTTACTTTAGATTAGCATCATTACCTATAAGATCATTAGCATTTGTATTTATCGATTTCATTTTAATATTGTTACCTTTTTTGTAATTTTTTGCTACCATTAGGTGAACCTTTTGGCAAATTTTAAATAAGAATTAAGGTGCTGAAAGTGGAGCTTTCACAATTTACAACAAAGTTTAATAGACCAAAGAAGACAAAAGTATGAAAAGATACAGAGGAACTAACTAAAAAAAACGATCGGGAAGGAACTTTACATGGTATATGAGGTTTATAAATAATTTGATCAAGACAAGAGAGCTTAGCATTAATAATACCAAATTAAACCAACCAACGTAATAATGTTAGTTATACATTGTCATAAGGGCAAAAAGTCTCGAAAATTAAAAAGGACAAGAATGAATATATAATAGATTTTTGTCAGTAATTTTTATTTTAAGTGACTAGGTGAATATTTATGAACTTAAATTACATTTTCATACTAGCATTTTTATTTTTTACAAAAGAAAGTAACATAACACATGGTTGATAATGTTTTTTTAATGAGAACAAGCAATATAAGTCTCTGTTAGATGAGAGAAAGTATTTTTGTATATTTTACACTTATCTTTTATTATTTTAGATTACAAGTAACATATGTGTAACATCCCGTTTTCATACTAAGGCTTAGAACCCTAGATTTTCGTAATTGAGAAATAACAATGAGAGATTAGAAAATTGCATTTCATACTCATGCATAATGTTAGCATACACACACATGAACTTGAATTTTGCACACATTACAATGATTTGTTCATGCACCCATTTGACATTTTCTGAGTATAAATGATTGTTTTAATGTGATTATAATGTGAATTATGGATTATGTGTCTTAAAAATTGAGTTGGTGTGTACAATTAGTGATTTAGAATTTTTGGTAAAATATGGGAAATTTCTGATAATTATGGGTGTTTTTATACTAGGAAAAATGCCAAGTAGTAGGACGATTGATAAATGGTAGTACAAATAATAGTCAAATGGCTGCGAAATTTTTATAAATAACATTGAGATTTAATGACATATGTTATTGAAAATTGGGAGACAATTAGAGTAAAAATTGGAGACAAATGGACTAGTTAAGTAAAAGACCAAGGTGAGACCATAAGTCACTTGCCACACCACATGCCATAACCCACGAAACTCTCCCAAGTGAAGGACTATTTTCTCTTTAATTGGTCTTTCACTTTATTAATTACTTCACCTCTTATTAATATCTCTTCTCATCTTCTTCGATCTTCTTCACCTACCATCCTCTCTTTTTGCCCTATCAATGTAAGCCTTGCTCTCACCTTTCTTTGCTACTATCATTTTGTTGTCTTCTTAATTTGCCACAAGAAAAACCTAATCTCTCCCTCATAAATGATGATGATTGTGGGGTGTTGAGAAGCTAGGGTTAAGAGTGAATTGGAGATCTTAACGCTTAAACAAGTAAGTAGTATGTTATTCTTCTTGATATGTTGAGTGAAACATGCATGATGATAGTTAGATGTTGAAAGATCGTGAAATGGTGATGAAAACATGTTGAAGCATGAATGATAAAAATGAGCTTATAGATGTCTTATTTTTGTGTATGTTGTGAGTGATAATTTATAAATTGTTAGAGAGATGTTTTTAGCTAGAATGATCATTTTAAATGTTGTAGAATGAATACAAAAATTTATGAAGGGATGATATATGTTCATGTTCTATTTTGAGGTGTGATCACGTGGATTATTGGTAGTTGTTATAAAGATGAAATAGAAAGAGTTTAAAGCCAAAGAAAAGGCTAGTGTATTGTCTTGAAATGAGAAGAAGTAGGATGATAGTTTTGAGACAAAGTAAAGTTGAAAATGAAGTTAAAAGTGTGCTGGAATATGTTAAATGGAGTGTCTTCACTGAACATGCATCTGTAGTTTGGTCATTTCTTATTCTGTAGATATCCAAATGGGATGATTTTTAATTTATATTAAACTAGAGACATATGGATACTATTTTTATAAAGAAATTAAATTTTAATTATGTCCTTAAGGGTTTTGAAATTTGTCTTGAAGTTGCATACTGAGTGTTGTTGCAGTTTGAGAATAATCTTTAGTATTTTGGGTATAACTCTAGGAATAATGAACCAAATTGTATGAAATTTAGTTCATTAAAAACTAAAGCCATATATGAACATTTTGTTAGAAGAATGTGTTGCCTAAATACCTCATGTTCTAGGTCATAATGGTCATAAAAAATTGAACTGAAAATCTGTCTTGAGAAAAACTGAAAAATTGTAGGAGAAATGGGAGATTAGTTTCTGTCAAGATTGTGTCAATGACCATGACGATCGTGGGTAGTGCTTTTTCATGGTAATGTTTTGATTGTGCAATGGTTAAACCAATTAAGGATAAGGTACTTAACTATGATTTAATTGGACTTAATTTAGTCTTGAATGGAGCTTGAATTGAACCTAGAACGATGCATGGATTAAGTGACTAAATGTGTGATATGTATGAAGTGATAATTGATGTTATAACTTAGTGAATGAATTTTTGATATCAAAGTATCAAAGGCATAAGTATAATGGGAATGAAGATATTCATATGATTGTAGTTGTGATTCAAAGGAGTTGAGTAATATGTGTTAAGTAAATGTGAATGAGGGTTGGATATTATGAGAGCATACAATGCTAGAAAAGAAATGATGAGTAAATTGAATTATGATATTAGAATAACCAATTGTTCTTAAGGTGTAAACCTAATAATAAGCTAGACACATACAAATGATAAGGTTTGAATGATCAAGATACGTGATTAAGGAAACATACCCGGAATAGTCAAATTGAGCATGCATTATACGTTACACCTATACATATGTGTACAATTGAATGTTTATGTGATTGTGTGGTTAATAATGTGTGTGTAATATGTGTATTGCATAATGTTGATATACAGGATAGAACATCTGCATCCAGATGTTTCCGGATCAAGGAAGCAAATACTAATCTGGAGCATACTGTGAGTAACCTAGATGATCTCACTTGATTAATTATTTGTTTTAAATTCTGTATTGAATTATTATGTGAATGTGATTGTATTGATTCTGAACATTGATTGTCCGAGGCATTTGATGTATGAATAACATATTGGAAGTGCTTATTGAATGTGAATATGAGTAAATAGTTCTCAATGTATATGTTGAATGTCGGACCAAAGTTCGATGACAAATGTGAATAAGATTGTGATAGTGAATATGAATATGTAACATTGAGCACATTTGATTGACTGAATACAGGTGGTGCATTTCATTTGATGAATGCATGACAACATAAGGCAATTATGACCGGAGTTGCCATTGAAAAAGAGCTTAAAACTCATAATGTGGTAAGAGCCTCATGTTCACTATGTAAAATGAGCCTTGTATCCCTTACAGATAAGGGACAGTTATTAATGAGCCTGATATCCACAATAGATATGGGACAATTACAGGCACTCGATTACAACAATAAAAACTGGATGTGTTGGGATCCGATCTCGATACTAGACCCCAACCGAAAAATCGGAGACAAAACGAAAAAAAGCGGAAAACAAAAAGTGAAAGAACATAACAAAATAGCAGAGCGAAAACGAATAACGGATTTACAAAGATTCCGACAACGAAAGAACGGATTGAATCGCTTTGGCCACAACAGCCCAAAGTGACGAATATCGAAGACGAAAAGCGAAACAAAGAGAAACGAATAACAAACGAACGGATAACAAACTGGAATCAAAGTCTGACAAAGAACGGATCATTTGCCGATAGTGGGCCAAAACAAAAGCCGAATCGAATATCGAAAATCAAAAGCAGAATCGAAGGAATCGAAAACGAAACGAATATCCGACATCCGTAAACCAAAACTTTAGGAAAGTTTCGCGATGCGTTGGAAACCTTACACTAAGCCAAACCGAAACCCGCATATTTTTTTTTCATTCTTATTCATCTTTATTCAATCTTATACCAATCCAAATAATATAATTTTCCCCCCTTTTGATTAAAATTTCATCCTAAATCAGAACTCAATTCATACAATTCTTAATCATACTATATCTCAATATCATCTTTAACAAAAATCTTATCCTTATTCTATCTTTGCCATAAAACCAGATTTATCAAAAATCGGGCAGCATAACGGCTGTATTTTGCAAACCCAAAAATCTACAAAGGTTTTAAACACACTTCTATAGTCCATCCAACTATAACTAACATCACCGGACCTCCTGTCCGGAATCCCAGCATAACCAAACACAAATCTATACCTAAAGCACTTCAATAAAATTCCAATCCATCAACACAATCCAATAATATTCATAGGCAAATTATACAAACCTCTAATGCACTTTTCTATTCTAAAATCACATCTATATCTCAAAACATAAACAAATCCCATTCATATCCGATCCCATTCATATTTCAAATTAATATACAAATCTCGTAACTCAATTTAATACGCAGAACCATTATTCATACACATTATAAATTAATGCTTACAAATCACTAATGGCATTCCAAGCCATATACAATACCAATATCAAAAACCCAAAATTACACAAAATACAAGACATGCGAAATCGAACAAAAGTCTTGATTCTTTTTTTCCGATCTCTCGTTCGAAACCTGGAGATAGGGATGAAAAGGGGGGTGAGCTCGACGGCTCAGTGGATAACACATTTATAAATCGAAAAATAAGCAAAAATCATTTTTCACAAACCTTTGCCAAAATGCTTATTTTTCAAACTTTTCAACTTTTCAAACATTTCTAACCATTTCAAAAACTTCTCGAATGAAGACCTCAATTTCTCATTTTTCAAACTTCACAAATTCTTTTTCACAATTCACGAACAATTTCAAAACATGAATGCAGCACATAAAAATGCATTACAAAGTAAACAAATCAGAATACATAACACATCAAACGGTTTGGGTTGGTCCAAAACGGAACGTACTGCACATTCTCGGATAGCGGTTCTGTGCAGCCGTGAATAGAACGTACTACACTTTCCCGCATAGCGGTCCGGCGTAGCCGTGAACTTATGGGAGTCTGAAATTGGAGCTCCAGTGCCACTAGCGGGCAGGTGGGAGAAGCCTTTAAAAACGAGACAGTGCACTGACTCTAACTTATGGGACCTAACCAAACCCACATAACACATTTTCATGCTTGAAAATCGAATTGCCCGAAGGCACATTTCGAAAGCTTGACTTTCATATCATGTCATAGTTCACACAAATTTCATTCACTACGTTCAATCTCAAATCACATCACAATTTTTCAATCACACAAAGAATGCAACAATTTGGCACAAAATCAAATTCTTTAATCATTTAAAAACTAAAGGATGCTCACACATCAAAATCAAATCATTCGGAAATCATCATTA
>JANZXV010000003.1:7743112-7774505 GCA_027576455.1 Erythroxylum roigii
ACCCATGAGTACACGTGGCAGAAGAAAGCTCCGGTATTATCCACCTACTCATAGGTACCACGTAGCAGAGCCAAGCCATAATGGAGTTACACGTAGCAGAAGCTGATTGGCTGTTGCCAGAGAACCAGTGGAGCTGACGTTGGACGTCGTTGTCAGAAAGAGCTCCCAGAGGGCACCAAAAAGAAGTGGGTAGTGATGGCCTAATCACTTGGTGACAAGCCTTGATTAAAGCGGCCCTTTTATTGGTTTGCCACCGCTTTACTCCTCTATTTACCAGTTTGCCACTGCTGTCCTTTAGCCGCTTTGTCCTAGGCCCTTCACCTTGTTCAGTTTCCAAAACTAACCCCAATTCCTAACCTTCTTTAACCATGCACCCAAAAATAGAGTTACTTGCTGCTTCCCATTAGGTAAGCAAATTACAACAGAAACAACTTCACATAAATTAACTAGAATTTATAGGAGCAGATGAAGAGAATCAGGCACAGGCAATGCAGATTGAGGTAAGTAAAAAGTAAAAAGAAAACAGGAAAGGAAGTAGCTAGCTCCTGTATAAATTAACTAGAATCCAGGACAAAGAATTAGATTAGACATAATAACACCTTGAGATGTTGATATCATGGGGAAGGTATGGGACCCATTCACTTTGATTACCTGCTGCTTTTGACCCCCACCCAGGTCCTTCCATGGTAAATTCGGAAAAGTACGGGGCATCTAATCCCCGAACATGTAGAAAAGATTTGATGCGTCCCTCTTGTGAAATTTCGCTTTCGTGTAAGGGCACTTTTGTCAACATAAATGTACATTATATAATATATAGAGAGAGAAAGAGAGGGTCTTAAGTTTTAACTTTTAATCAGATAGCGTGTAGGAATTGGCCACTCCAATCCAGGGAAAGGAAAGGAAAGCAAAGTTAGTGAAAAAGCAGTGTGGCCAAAATACCCTTTTGCCCCTCAAATATTGTTTTTATTATAAAATGATTTTCTTACGGAAAACAAGTCATTAGCAATTATTTTTCTCAGGGTTGGGTGGTATGGAACTATACTATGGATATAGATAATGGCCTAAAGCTACAAAACATTTCTATGACCATTTTCTTTCACAGATTCGTCGTTGCTTAGTGTGTCCATGAATCCACTCTTGTTGGTTTCTTTTTCTTCTTGCTTTTCACCTGCTATTATTGCTTCTACTGCTACTGTTATTACTACTGCTACTACTTCAGCTCATTCCACTAATCTTTAGCCTGTTTGTTGTGTGCATAAGCTAGATTTGGAAGCTGGGGATAAACATGGGAGTCAAAGCTTAGTACTTGCGCGGTTACTGATGTTGTTGCTTGATTTGAGGAACTTAGGGAACCTTGTTAACTAAATTTCCTGTCAGGTTCTTCTTTTGAGCGTTTGGATTTATAAGTTTAGCTACTCAAGTTGGAATCTTTGTTGGTCGTTTAGGCCCATTTTCTGGTTCTGTGTTTTTGGTGGTGCCAAGCTATAAAGGGTTAAAAACGGAGTTACTGATTAAGAATTAGAAACTGGGAATCTCGAGGATTCTTTGATTCTTGCTTGTGGGTGTGTGAATTTCTTATCTTGTTCAATCTTGGGTCCTCTATCTTTCATGCTATCTCTGTGTTGTTGCTGTATTGGTGGATAAGATAGCATCTCTTGTAACTCCCTATATCTACTTTCTGATTCAACTTGTTTTTGGTGAATTTGGAGTTGGTGGGCTTTGCTCTTATTCATTGTTGTTAGCTCTTTTTGTCCGACCCAATATGGTTCCTCATATGCACTTTGTCTAGACTTACTCTGCCACTCTTGAATTATCGGATCGAGTTCAGCTTGGTGCAGTTTCTACTTTCTAGCTGCCTTGTTTTGGCTACTGTATTAGATGAATTTCTTCCATGTACTCGGATTTAATTTAAAGGTGGGGGCTTTTCTTTGGATTCGATGTTGCTGGATTGCGTCTGTAATCTCCATGAACTGGTTCATTAATGTTGGAATTGTTGACGGCAAGACTTTTCTGTTTGGTAATGGTGGCAAGATGTGGCTCAAATGCTGGGAGAAGATCACTGGAAGTAGTGGCCAGAGTCAGCATCAATATTACCGGTATGATGGGTCCAAGAAGGTTAGAAAGACTTGGTGGAGAAAGCTCTTAGTTGCATGGGTAATTCTCTGGGTCTTGGTCTGTTTATGGATCTTTTGGTACATGAGCTCACAGGCTACTGAGAAAAGGAAGGAAACCCTTACAAGCATGTGTGATGAGAGGGCTAGGATGTTACAAGATCAGTTTAATGTGAGCATGAATCACGTGCAGGCTATGTCAATTTTGATCTCAACCTTTCACCATGGAAAGAACCCATCCGCAATTGATCAGGTAGTGAAGCCTTCCTTCTTTCTTCTTACGCTCCTGAAACTAGACGCTTAGGAATTTTCATAACAACTCCGAATGTTATAACACATAGATTCACAGTTCCCTGTTCCCAATGTTTCATCAGGATTGGTTAATTATTAACTATCGTTTAGCTTTTACATTGTGATTGATGAGGTCATAAATGTGTTGCACATTTCTGATATCAGTCTCTGAGTGTGTTGAATTTTTCTTACCGGGTGGCGTGGTTCATGATTTTGAATTTGGTGATGATCCGCTATTCAGGCCATGTAACATTGAAACTATTTTGTCTGTGATCAACAACCATAAGGATACTAACTCTTCGACTTTATATAGAGGACGTTTGCAAAATACACTGAGCGAACTGCTTTTGAGAGGCCCCTTACAAGTGGTGTGGCATATGCTGTAAGGGTGCTACACTCAGAAAGGGAACAATTTGAGAAACAACAGGGCTGGACCATTAGGAGGATGGACATCCTTGAACAAAACCCTGTGCATAAGGATGAGTACAACCCCGAATTGCTTGAGGCTTCCCCTATTCAAGAAGAATATGCTCCTGTCATCTTCGCGCAGGATACCATTTCACATGTGGTCTCCCTTGATATGATGTCTGGAAAAGTAAGTTCTTTTGTTTTTTCTTGATATGACATGATATGATTCCATTTCTATTTATAAAGGTTGTAAAATTTTTCTGTAGATACTGCTGAATGTAGTTTAGTTGAGATTTGAAATTCCCTGTAGTGCTAATCCTACTGGCTTTATCGTGCAGGTTCAACTGTCAATAGCATCTCTTATAATTTATATTAAATCTTTGCACTTTTGGTATTAATTGGTGAAGTTTCTCTTCATTATGTAAATACAGGAAGATCGGGAAAATGTATTGCGTGCTAGAGCTTCAGGAAAGGGTGTTTTGACTGCTCCATTTAGGTTAATCAAAAGTAACCGCCTTGGAGTTATACTGACCTTTGCTGTCTACAAGGAAGATCTACCCTCAAATGCAACACCAAATGAGAGAATTCAAGCTACTGATGGGTATGATTCTGCCTCTGGTTTAAGAATCAAGAGGAAACTAATGTAATTACCTACATGATCATGACATAGTTATCAAATGGGTGTGGAAATCATTAACGTCTCAGTGCACATGCACTAATCGAGAAAAGAGACTGTGAATGTTTATTTTAGACACCCCTTTTATTAGAAAATGATGTTTGCAACAACAGTAAATGTGCATACGCTGAATTGGTAAAATGTCAGAAGAATAGTGTTCTAATTGATTGGCTGGAACTTTTAGTTCATTTTTATCTCAAGAATTGTAATAATTATGATGGGCTCTTAAGGTGAATTGTTGCGGCAGTGATGTAGGACAGATAGAAGAAATATTAACTAGTAGCTAATAATCATAAAATTAGGACATATGGCTGATATTAGACTGTCAGAATATCAAATTTTAGGGCTGGGTTTTGGCTAGGAATGCTGAAATTCCCGTTTGGTATAGTTGGGTTTTTAGGGTTTGATTACTGGAAATTTACGCGTAGAATTTCAGAGTTTAGTATGGTTGGATGGCTGAAATTTAGGTTAGGTTTGTTGGAATTTAGTGAGAACACAAACAATGGAGATTAAGAAACCAGGAATCACTTCTAGGGTCTAAGAATCACTCTTAGAAGAAAGAATCACAACTTCTAATTGAAAACTCAAGTTTGTAGAAAAATTTTAGATTGCCTTTTTCATTGAAGGGCTGAATATACACATATTTATAAAGAAGTTTTTGAAACTCCTATTCTAGTAGAAAAGGGTTCTTAATAAATTTAAATCTTATTATACTAAAAATTCTTTACATCCTAAACAACTAGGATAACATATATAAAATAGAATAATATGTTTAACTTATATAACTTTTTATTTAATAAGGATTCCTAACATAATTTAAATTTCAACTCGTATCTTTGATGTCAACTTAATTTTCAATCCTCATTACACCAAATTAAGGCTTGTGGTTGACTAATTTTTTCTCCTTTATTTTTTCTATATACTTTAAGCACTTTTGCATCAATTTTTCCTCCCTTGTTCGAAATCTTTCTCGACGTAGAATCTGATAAATATTGATTATATTAATTTGGATTTAATTTTTGAAATTTAGATTCTAAAATCCAATTACTATTAGAAATTAGTCTTCCTTTTCATTTGACAAGAAATTGTCGATATTTTCCATCACTTTTGGCTACAATTTGTTCATCAAAAACATCGTCTATATCCTCTTTAATATGGGGAATGGTTGGAATTCCCACAATTGCAGTAGGAGATTGCGTATTACCACGTTTCCATGTTCTACATCAAGTATAGGTTGTTGGTATAACTTTTCTTGTGGGAGTTTTGACTTTCAGGGATTGATTGTGAAGATTGTCTAGCCTCTCTAAAATTGGTTGAACATGTTTCCTTATAGGAATTGTTACATATAAGTTGGTTTTTGGAAAACTTTGTGAACGAGGATCATTAATGCCCAATTTCTTTGCATTATTCAAAAGTATTTCATCTTGCTCTAGGTCGCTAAATATTCTTCTATACACCCTTCCTTTACGTGTTGTCGTTATGAACCAAAGTTCTGATACCAAATTGATGTAGAACAAATAGAAGAAATATTAACTAGCAGCTAATAATTACAAAATTAGCACATATGACTGATATTAGGCTGCTAGAATATCAAATTTTAGGACTGGATTTCAGTTAAGAATGCTGAAATTTTAGTTTGGTGTAGTTAAGTGTTTTAGGGTTTGATTACTGGAAATTTAGGCTTAGAATCTAAGGATTTAATATGGTTGGAATTTAAGTTTAAGATGACTAGAATTTAGGTTAAGTTTGCTGAAATTTAGTGAACACAAACAATGGAGAGTAAGAAACTAGGAATCACTCCTAGAAGAAAGCATCATGCTTTCTGGTTGAAAACTCAATTTTGTAGAAAATTTTGATATGGTTTTTTTTGGAAGGGCTAAATAAACACATATAAATAATTTTTTATAACCCTTATTTTAGTAGGAAAAGGGTTCCTAACCAATTTTAATTCTGTTCTAAAAAAATTTTATATGTCATAAATAATTAGGATAACGTATCTGAAATATAATAATATATTTAACTTACTACTACTTTCTATTTAATAAGGATTTCTGATATAATCTAAATTTCAGCCCTTATCTTTGATTCAACTTAATTATCAATCCTCATCCCACCAAATTAGGTTTGTGGTTGACTAATTTTTCCTCTTTTATTTCTTCTTCATACTTTAAGCTCTTTCACATCATGTAGGTACCTTGGAGGAGTCTTTGATATTGAGTCTCTTGTTGAAAAGTTACTTCATCAGCTTGCAAGTAAACAAACGATTTTGGTCAATGTATACGACACCACCAATCAGTCTCAACCAATTAGCATGTATGGTTCAAATGTCTCGAATAATGGGTTGGAACATGTCAGCACACTTAACTTTGGAGACCCATTTAGGAAGCATGAGATGCGATGCAGGTAATTAATATTTTGAACTAATTTGTCTTTAATATTACTATTCACCATACCGACTAAACCAAACATGGTAACTGTAGTTGTTTGCTGTTGCATGATAAGAATTTTTCTTATGAGAGAATAACTAAAGCATTTCAATGCTCTAAATGAAATTTAGTATAAATGTATAAATTAATGCGGTCCTTAATTTTTGGATTGTAGATTTAAGCAAAAACATCCATTACCATGGTTGGCAATAACAACTGCAATTGGCATTCTTGTCATTGCATTGCTTGTGGGTCATATATTCTATGCAACTATGAATCGAATTGCCAAAGTTGAAGATGACTATTGTGAGATGATGGAGCTCAAAAAACAAGCTGAAGCAGCTGATGTTGCAAAATCACAGGTATTTTATATCTTTTCTTGCATAAAACTTCTTTAGGCTTTTAATTATGACATGCAGTCTAAAGAAATTGTCCTTATTGCAGTTTCTTGCTACGGTTTCCCATGAGATCAGAACTCCAATGAATGGCGTTCTTGGTAAGTTTTGAAGATGTACTTAGTATGTTGAAGTTGTAGCTATTGCTTCACCTATTGACAATGTCAAATTTGCTCAATCATGATGTGACTGTGTTCAATTTCAGGGATGCTACATTTTCTTATGGATACAGATCTAGATGGAACACAACAGGAGCATGTTAAAATTGCCCAAGCTAGTGGAAAAGCTCTTGTTTCAATTATAAATGAGGTTTTGGATCAGGCAAAAATCGAATCTGGAAAGCTAGAACTTGAACCTGTGTTGTTTGATCTGCGGGCAATTTTGGATGAAGTCTTGTCACTCTTTTCTGACAGGTCTCCGGAAAAAGGACTTGAGGTACAGCGAACTTAACTATTATTCCTTCTTTGCCCTTGTTTTAGCAAACTACTCTTTGGGACTTGAGGTACAGCGAACTTAAATTTGATTGTTTCATAACTCTATTCTTGCATTTGTATGATCAACTTGTTGGGAAGTGCAGTTGGCAGTATACATCTCTGATAAGGTTCCGGAAATGCTAATTGGTGATCAAGGGAGATTTCGACAAATCATCACCAATCTCATGAGTAATTCCATTAAAGTAAGTCTCTGATGAGCTATTTACAGCAGTCTTTGGATATTACTAACTTATATTTGAAAGTTGACGAGCAACATTTGGAATCACTCACAACTGCAAAAAAATTCTCTCCATGTTGCACCAATGGAAGAGGAAATATGATCCCTCTTAAAAAGAAATTAAACTTCTACTTGACAAGAACAAGATTTGATATTGTCATACAGTGTACTGTGCATTTTGTGAAGCTTTTACTTTTGGTAGTACTGTCCAGATTGGCTGCTTAATTATGTACGAATTAGCACCATTACCTACTTGCTATATGCCAGATGATTTTTACTTTTTATCGTGACTTTTAAATTTTTTTATATGAAAAAGTGCGAAAATTATCTAGTCGTTATCTTCACCTTATTGGTGTATAGTGTGAAGAGTACTGGACAGTAACTAATTTGTACCAAATCTAACATGCTTGCTATTTTCTTTTTTAATTAAAGTTGTATGCACTTCTTCGCCAATAAGAAATGTGCTTCTTTTTCCTTCTTGGTCTTTTTGACAGTTCACAGAAAAAGGACACATCTTTGTCACTGTCCATCTTGTCGAAGAGGTCATTGAGTGGATAGAACCTTCCCCTTGGAACACCTTGAGTGGTTTGCCGGTTGTAGATAGACGACAAAGTTGGGAAGGATTTAGAACTTTCAGTAAAGAGGGATCAAGTAATACTCTCTTGTCAACCTCTGAATTCATCAATCTAATCGTTTCAGTGGAGGATACAGGAGTAGGGATTCCTTTAGAAGCCCAATCTCGTGTTTTTACTCCTTTTATGCAAGTTGGTCCTTATCTGTCCCGAATAGGGGGCACTGGTATTGGTTTAAGCATAAGCAAGTATCTGGTTGGCCTTATGAATGGAGAAATTGGGTTTGTAAGTACCCCAAAGATTGGATCAACGTTTACATTTACTGCTGTCTTTACCAATGGCAGCTCCAGTTCAAATGAGTGCAGAAGTCAAAAATTGAATAACCAATCTAGTAGCATTTCTTCAGAATTCCAGGGAAGGACTGCGTTAATTGTGGATCCAAGACCTGTCAGGTCCAAGGTTTCAAGGTATCATATCCAACGGCTTGGGATTAACGTTGAAGTGGCTTGTGACCTGAATCAATGTTTAGCCACTGTGACAAGTGGAAATAAAGTTTTTGACTTGATCCTTGTAGAACATGAAGTTTGGGATAGGGATTTAAATTGCTCTTCCACTTTTGTTGATAATTTGAAGAAAATAAAAAGTGTTCCTAAACTCTTCCTTCTAGCTAATTCTACAAGTTCTCCGGATGAACCAACAACATCTGGTGTTTATACTCCAAGTATTCTTAAGAAGCCTTTGAGGGCAAGTATGCTGGCTGCATCTTTACAGCGAGCAATGGGTATCAGGAACAAGAAGAATTCCCGCAATGGGGAGCTGCCGGGTTTGTCTCTGTGCAACCTTCTTCGTGGAAGAAAAATTCTTGTTGTAGATGACAACAATGTGAACTTGAAAGTTGCTGCTGGTGCTTTGAAAAAGTATGGAGCTGAAGTGGTATGCGCTGAGAGTGGGGAAAAAGCTATACAACTGCTTAAGCCACCCCATCAGTTTGATGCGTGCTTCATGGATATCCAAATGCCTGAGATGGATGGGTATGTTACAATTCATCTTTTACAAAATGGTTCCCTGTGAGCCTTGATCGTAAATCTTTGCTTGTCTGCTTTCTTTAAAGTTTGTCAGTGTATCAATCTTAGCCTTCCATTTATCTGACCCAGCTTCTTGGGCTTCTTTTACTGCCTCTTTTCAGATTTGAAGCTACAAGGAAAATTAGGGAGGAAGAGTGGAAAGTAAATAGCCTTACTCAAAATGCAAATGTGTCGATTGAATCCTATAGTAATGTTTCAAATTGGCATGTTCCGATTCTGGCTATGACTGCGGATGTGATTCAGGCCACACATGAGAACTGCCAAAAATGTGACATGGATGGATATGTTTCAAAACCATTTGAACCTGAACAACTCTATCGAGAAGTTTCACGTATTCTTGACTCAGCTTCGAATACCAATTTGTAGACAGTTTTAATAGATGGCGTATTGAAGATAAGCAAGCACCGGCCCTTGGTTCTCCAGTGCAACTTGGAGTGCATGAATGAGTTGGAACATTTACCATGAGTGTGAGTATCACATTGTTACATCGATTATGGCATCAGTAGCCTTAACATGTTCCAAGTTTTTTGTTAGGCCGAAATTGCCTGTGCATTTCTTATGCTTATGATTATCCAGCACTCAGGAAGCTAACGTTTTGATGTGCTTGTCATCCAACAGGAAGCTGATTGTTTTATGGGGGAGAGTGTATATAGAAGAAGCCGTAATTGATTAGTGGGGCCTGAGTTTTGGTTTGATTGTTTTAGGGTCCATTTTATCATTGTAAAGTTGGATCTCAGTCCCAATTCCAAACAATATCACTGGGTTGGTTTTGTAAGATCCATGTGTAGAGGCAAAGTTCATAGAGTAGGACATCATCCAAATTCAATTGCCACTTGCAGGTGGATGCAGAGAGTCCATCTAGTTTAAGCATGCTGTAGAAGCTCCGTTGATTCCATGCAGTAATAAATTGATAAGAGTTTCAGAAAGAACTTTTTTCTGAGGATTATTGTTTGTACCATAGACATAGATATATAGATAGCTAGATCCAGTGAAAAGGGTATGGCGGCAGAGACGGACAGTTGTGTAAATACTATGAATAAAAGTTTGTGTAGCTCTTATTCCATTCTTCTCAGTTTTGGTTAATGCTTCCGAGTAATTTCATTTTATGCATCAGTGTTATTCTGGCAGCTTGAGCCCAGGAATAACGTAAAACACTTTATGCTGCCAATCGTCCCTCTTTACTAGTTCTAGTTCTAGACTATAAACAACATAATTCCATCACGTCAAATCGTGTTATTAATTCATCAGGTGCTATCATCAGTTTTTTCAACAGATGCTATTATCAATTTGTTTTAAAAAATTAAGTAATTGCTGGTGTAAAAAGTCGATATGTCCGAGTGGTTAAGGAGACAGACTTGAAATCTGTTGGGCTTCGCCCGCGCAGGTTCGAACCCTGCTGTCGACGATTTTTATGAAATTAACCACAAAAAAATGTGGTAGTCTCTTTTTTTTAAGTTCCAAAACAATCATATTAAGAGCTGCTTGGCGAGTTGGTTGGTTGGTGGCGTGGCGTAGATTATAAGCTGTGAAAGTGAAACAAACCAAAAACCTCAAGGACTCACTCTTCTTGTTCTTATAATGGATCCAGACGCAGTAGCCAAGGCCTTTGTAGAGCACTACTACTCTACGTTCGATGCCAACCGCGCCGGGTTAGCCAACCTATACCAAGAGGGTTCCATGCTTACCTTCGAGGGCCAAAAGGTTCAGGGCGCTCAAAACATCGTCGCTAAGCTCACCAGCCTTCCTTTTCAACAGTGCCAACACAGTATCACCACCGTCGACTGTCAGCCCTCTGGCCCCGCCGGCGGCATGCTTGTTTTCGTCTCCGGTAACCTCCAACTTGTCGGCGAACAGCACACCCTCAGATTTAGCCAGGCATGTCACTTTTTTAATATTTTTTGATCCGTGATTGTTGTTTCTTTTAATTTGGGGTTTTAGGGTTTCGTGTTGATCTTAAATCGATCTTTTATTTCGATACACGTTTCCTTTTCTTTTCTTTTCTTTTTTGTTGATAAAATTGGGAGCTTTAGCCAACTGTGATTGGGTATTAGGGATTTGAGGGATTTAATTTGTTCCGCTATTGGATTTGATCTGAGACTGTCTTTTGTATTTGGCTTCTTTTTGGTCCTTTGTAATTTTGTTATATGCACCGTCTAGATCTCAGGTTCTTGTCTTTGCGATCCCAGCTTTTCAACTCACTGTGAAGGTCTTAACTTGAGTTGTTCTTTGATATGTTTTATACGTAGTTGGTGGTTCTGGTTGATCACGGTTTGGTTTTGGTGCTGAAATATTTTATTCGAGACTATTGTTTGATTAGTTACAATGTGAATTCTTTTGCAACTTCGAACGGAATGATCCGGTAGCATTGCCTTGTGATTTGTTGTTTGGATATATCTTTAGTAGATCATGACCCACTTGCTTGGTATTATATGCTGTAAAGACTTACTTGGTATGAGAATTTTTTTCTGTTTATACCCTCTATTTTTTATTGTCATTTTTGTTTTAATACGTTTTCTTCAGAAATTAAAGTTTCTGATACATCTCAGTAGCTTTGCAAAATGAACATACTTCCTGCAATCATGGTGAACAATTTATTCTCGAAATTATATGTCCTTGTGCATGTAATTTAGGTGGTGACTGGTGAGTGTGTGGGGAGACGTACTGGATGTTCTGAATCTGAGTCTAAATGTTCATTTGAGATATACCTTCGATTAGTGATTCGATATTATACTTCTGAATGGAAAAGTCCTTCAGATGGATAGACTCTATGATTCTAAAGCGTATTTATAAGAGTAATGGTCTGGGTAGAAGTGTTTAAGGGAAAGACAGAATGACACTATCATAGTCTAGTTATGCTCTTGGCCTGTGAACCGAAAGTGACTTCAAGCTTCACAGCGTTTAGCATGCTCATCACACAACATTTTATGCTTATTTCAACCGATTTCCTTTCATAGGACATTGTTAATACCTGTTATACGTACAGTACTTTACTTTTCTTAGATCTACTTTCTGTTTAATTTTCTAAATTTTTGCAGCCGTACTCTAGGACCATGTGTAAAAGCATTTGGATTTACTTTCTAACTACAGTATTCTTGTCTCAGATGTTTCATTTAATGCCAACACCCCAGGGGAGCTTTTATGTCTTCAATGACATATTCCGGTTGAATTATGCATGAAGAGAACATGAGCCACCCAATGCCTGAAAGGCCTAAATGTCCAAGATGAAGTCCGCTTCTTTGTGTTGAGTTTCGAGTCATTTCCAAATGAAAATTGGGACCTTGGTTGATTATGCCTAATGTTCCATTGTGTCTTACTTGCCGTCTTCAATGTTCAGAGTCTGCCATGTTGTGATTGATTGAGTCAACCGTCGCAAGGAATTGGATATTGGAGGTTTTGGAACTTCACAATTTATTGAAGTTTGTCATTACTCTAAATCTTGATTTTAAGATATTTTGGGGCGTGGCTTCACTTCTCTTTTACCGCAAATCATAATTTTGGCTTTTATTTTTCTAACGAAATTTTTTTATTTGATTATTAATGTTAATAGTTTTTTATTATTGATAATAATTAAAATTAAATAAAATTCACAGAATTTTAAAATAGGCCATAAAATTATATTATATCAATCACAATTCTTTTAAATTATTATTAATATTAAATGATAAAAAAGTAAATAAATGTTTACCAACTTTAAAAGAGCATCACAAATCCTTTAGATGATCTATAGACAATAAATGTATTGGTGTTGTGTTACGTTGTTAATATTTATTTTAAATATATTTTACTTATTAAATAAAAACGTTTGAATTTACATGTTTTAAGATATTTTAATTTTAATTATATTTATTAATAAAATTATTTAAAATAAAGTATATTAAATTGATAGTAAACATATTGTTAAAAAAAAAGGAAAAAAATACTTTTTATTATTTCATAATTTTTTTGAAAACAAACGAACTCTTCGACTGAAATGTCGAGGCTGTGAATTTCGATCAAATAACTATTTTCTTCAGTCAAAGTTGCATCGAACATTTATTCCCAAGCACTGGATCGTGACTCTTTGAGGCATCCCACTCGTTCCCATATCACACGACTTAAGACTTACTTTTCGCCATTCAAGCCCAAATCCACATGCGGGATCTCTGGCATGTTGAGAGCAGGAAGATAAGCTGCTTCTGGGGATTGTTGCGTAGAAGATGAGTTCTGTTTCTCTGCTTCTTGGATATTGGTTACAGGATTCTTCACCAACCCACTCAGCAAGCTTCCAAAGGATTTAAATGGGTGGCTCAATCCATCCTTAACTTTCAAGATCAGTGACACCTCTGAAACTTGCCAAACAACTGTAAGCACGATCATTACCGATAACAGGCAGTGAGTTACCGTGTTTTGCCTCTTCAACTTTCTAAGCTCTTTCACTATCTCCTCTCCACCATCTAATCGACCCGCCTTCTCATCTTCCTTCAACTCGCTGCCGACGAGACTCTCCGCCGTCTTCTTTTTAGGATTCTCAGAGCTGGCATCTTCTTTTAACGAATCAAGCTGTTACCATACGCTAACACTTATTGATAGATCTTTCCATCCAAAACATTTGTCACGTGTTAACGTAGATTTCATCGAAATCTCATAGCGCAAATACTAAATATTTCAGATTCATTTGGCTTTCCGTTTGTCAGAAACTCATAATCAATTAATCGCCGTTAAAGAAAACCAAAAAGATAAATAACGAAAAGAAAAGATGATTAGCTCTTGAATAAGATAGCTATTTAGATGAGTAGGTAGGTAACAGTATGAATGAACTAAATTACTACCTCTGCAAGCAATTTGGAGAGGAGAAGCTGATCGTTCTCGTCATGGGTCAAGAGAGCATTATCAGCTTCATCACTTTCCTTCTCTGCTAACATTTTCTTGATTGCCTGATCGAGAAGCTTCAGCTTCTGACGTGATTCCATGTTTTCTTTTTCCTTTTCACAACAAAATCGACAACTTAATAACAGAAAGAAAGGGAAAAGATGGGCTTTGTTTGTCCACAAAAAGCTCTTTACCGATTCAGGCTAGAAGTCAAAACTCCATAACTCACAAGATGGACACGTGGCCACTGCTACATCATCTCGATTTCAATTATTGCAGTAGCAAGTAAAGCATTCGTAATGCATCATGTTCCGATCCGGTTACAGTGTCTCATCTGTTCCCGTCTTAAAGAGCTGAACTGATATGTTTTAAGTTTCTATCGTAATCGTAAATGATTTTCTGACTTCTAGCCCGAACACTTGAGATAAATTCTACGTATCGTTTATTGCATCTTTACAAGATTAAGAATAACTCATCGGAAAAATACTTTCAATGAACGTATACTGGATGTTGTGCCCCTTTTATCATTCACGATGCTTATCCTCATTCCAGCTCTTTGGAATTTTGCATTTTCTTCTTCTGGGTTTTTGTCCCACCTGATTTTTGGTTGAAGAAACTATCGTGTATCTACGGGCCCTTCACTTTCAGAACACAGAAAACCCAGTTCAAATTGTTTCATTTCAAAGTCCAAACCCAAGAAACAAGTTTTGGACTTTCGGGTTCTGAAATTTCGAAGCACCGCTTTTAAGGGTCAGGAGGTAAACAGCTCCCTCCTTGTGCTTTCAACGATAGTACAGGTACACAAGTAAAAGCAGGAAACAAAGGCTATTTGTTGATTGCACAAATCTACCATGGACCCGAAGGTACCTCTCTCTCGTTTTCTCATACCCCTTGTGTCTGTTTGAACGTGTTTCTATCCGTTTGCTTGGTTTGAGTATTTGCTCTATTAACATCCGATTTCAAGTTCATTTTAATCGGCGATCATTTTCCTCAACTCTTGATGCGCTGTGCCTGTGAATTCAATCCATTTTAGGGTAACTTATAAATTTTTTTTCAAATTTACTTAATTTTATAATTATAGCGAATTTCAAAAAGTGGACAGCTTCCAAAGTACAGTTGTAAGGATCATTTCTTCGTTTTGATTTAACCGGTCAATTAACCAGTTAAGTCGAGACTGGTCAAACTGGTTGGTCACTGGTTCAATAATTTTTTATTTTTTATTTTGCTTTTTTTTCTTTCTAAAACACTTATACGTTTTTTGATTCTTTCAAAAGTAAAACTTACATTTTCTCCATAAATTTAATAGAAGTACAGAAATTTATATTATTTGGTATATTGTTTTATTTTTTTAATATTACTAATATTATATATAATTAAATATAATTATTGCGTAATTATGACGTTATACCGATTCGACCGGTGGTCGAACTGGTGACCAGTAAAGCTTTCGGTTTGACATTCGGTCTGGGTTTCAAAACTTTGTTTTCAACATTTTGAAGATCACATGTTAAAAGTTACTCTTGCTTTTCGACCTATCCCTGTTATTTTTACGATATAAGTTTATAGGTTTTTGCTTATACAGTTAGATTTTAAACATTTGAATTTTTTTTTTGTTATTAATTTCTCTTTGCAAATAACAATCTACAGGTTTACAATATTATTGAAAAACACTGAATATTTTTTATGCATACAGAGTAGTCTATAAGGTCAATCTTGTGATAATGTTCTCCTTTTATATTTTTCAATCTTTAACCTTTGCTTTCATGACTTTATAGCTCCTTTGTAAGTTTTGTGGAAGCTTAAGAAATGTCTTTTATTTCTTATTGATAGAATTGAATCTTATTCCTATATATTTATGTGTGTGTGCATTTTTGTATTATTTATCGTGATTGCTTTCATGCTATTCATTTTTCTCTTGCCATTGTTTAGGACCTTATTGAGTGTGTCTTATATAGCTTGTATTAGGTGTTAGGGTCCGAGTGGTTACTTTAACTTTTGATGATAGTAATATAGCTGGGATTTCAATGAGTTTTGTAACAACTAAATACCCTTTTAAGAGGATATATGAATGCCACACAAAACAAACTCAAACATATCAAGATATTCCATAAATTCTTTGAAAATAAGGCAACACATTTCACATTCATAATTGTTGAGTTATATACAGAACATATCATACATATTATACTTATCAAAATACATGTCTTAAACATAATCCATCCTATAATAAGGTTATTACAAACCATTAAACAAAATACAAACTGTCTCATATTATCATATAGAACTGAAAAACAAACTCAATTATACATCTTCAAAAACAAAAGACATTCTTCTTGGCCACTGCGGTTATCTTTTTCTCAGTCTTTAAGCCTTCTTATTAGAACCTACACGGAGGCAAAATCATCGTGCTAAATATATAGCTTAGTGGGGAATAGCTAAATAAGATACATAATGGCAACTGTTTCTAACAGCTGTCTAACATTCACATGCACTGAATTAAGTCATAATATAAGCAATCTTTAATTATGAAACTTAAAGAATAATCCAAACATTACTTGCTTCATAACATAATATAATTCATTAGAATAGAATTTCATTATTTCAGAACAAAATCTACAAATATCAGAACAGGACATATTTCTTTCAGATAAGTTCATAATGTGTGTCAGATCAGAGTTTTAACTTGTATTAGAACAAAATTTAACTTGTATCATGTCAGAACTTAATTTACATCGGAACTAAGCATATATCAGAACACAAAACAAGTTAGCCTACTAATCCTTTTTACAGAAGTGGATAACGGGACCAGAATAAAAGATATCATGATTGGTATCATAGAACAGGAGATACTTATGTCTCAGTATCAGAAGAGACTGTTGTGTCAAATATCAGGAGACACCGGAGTGTTGATACAAGGAGACATCGAATTGTCAATATCAGGAGACACCTTAGTGTCACAGGAGCAGTTGCAGACCTTTCTAGACATGCCTTTACCCATAACTAGGACTTAACAGTTTAAACAATCCATTTCAGATTTCAAAATCACAAGCAAATAATGTAGTGTATAACATGTCTTTAATTCATTTTTCTCAAATTGAACATATTCACTCCCTTTTGACCAAACTCAATATATCTTATAAACATAAGCATTTGCATCAATATATCAATAAAACATTAAGTCATTACATATTACGTAACATCATAGAAACTCCCAATTCACAAACTTCCATATCTAATTCACATAACATAAAACCCTTGGAACACATTTGTATTCTTAAGTACAAATTCATCTTGAACATACTATACATTTTAACATTAGACACATGATTTGTTACCCACACATTCCTTAAGTAATTACCTCAATTAACAATCCATAACTAAATTAACTATTACTCAATCAATCTAACATCATCTAGGTTCATTTTCAAGCTCAATTAAGTCCATTTAAACCATTATTAAGTATCTTAACCTTATATAGTCCAACAATTGTCTAAAACCAACATTTTCTAATTCCTAAGTACTTCCCACAACCGTGGGAATAAACCTTATAAATCCCATGATAGGTTTACTCGTCTCACAACCTCCAATTTGTTTCCAAAACTTGACTTCTTCACTTTCATTCGACACACCTTCACCAAAGTCCATCAATTTCATTTCAATTCCATCTTATTCATGCTTCAATACCTCATCAAATTCATGTCTAAACCAATTCAAAAATCATTCATAAGGCTGCTCACAATTCATAATCTTTCATGCATAAAAATCAAAAGCAAAAGCTATCAACAACTATCATATTCTAGACCTCAATTCATCATCAATTCAATACATATTCTATCCATTTCAAACATCACATAATTCATAACACAACATGTTATCAAGTTTAGAATTCCCTTACCTTCGTAACTTCAAATAATAACTCCAAAGAAACAAGCCAACTAGTCTTCCAAGCAACCATACACAGCTCTTAGACCATGGTGCAAATTTCAGCACCAACAAAACAATAACACAGAAAATAGCAAGACTTACTTCTTCATGCAGTAACTTACAAATATTCCAAGTGAAGATGATCCAAAATCAAGCAAAATTTCAGAAGTTGAGAGGGAATGGGAGGTTTCGGTGGTTAGAAGCAAAGGATAGAGAGAAGGCAGCAAAAACACCAAAATGAGCTGGAATGAATCTGCACTTGCCTAAACCTTTTGATGCAAGGTGTCTTCATTTTGAAAGGCCACGTCACACATGAAAGTGTGCTACTTGTCCTTTAATGAAGTCATCTACATGTCTTCATACGTGGCTGCCAAATGTCACAATTCAATTAAGTCACTTGTCACTCAACCAATATTACCAAATGTCAATGCATCAACTATGTCAAATGTCACTAACTCATAGGCTTAGTCATTCCAATTTTCATGTACCAACTTGACTTGCTACTTGACAATTTTCCTAGTCCAAATGTATGATCCATTAAACCAAAATTCAAGTCATATGCAATTCTCAATCATATCATAACTTTTAACACCTATTTTACATGTACTTTCATGAACATGTAACATTCCAACTAGGGTACAATTTGAGGTCTTATAGTTTTGGAGTTAGGAGGAGAAAAGATATTGGCATATTACGGATAGGTTCCTAAAATATTGACTCTTACAAGGAAGTCATTAAAATTAGTAAAGATTTTAGATAAATATAAAATTCATATAGAGTGTCTCCAGGAAACCAAGTGAATGGAGATTAAAGCAAAAGAGATCAATGGGTTAAAATTTTAATATTCAAATTGTTCGAGACAACAGATTGATTTAAGTATCTTGGTTGTCAAGGAACTCATACATCATATTATAGGAGTAAAAATGACTAATAATAAGATTTTGTCCTTAAAGATTGTGGTACAAGATGTTGTTTTCAATGTGGCGTATACTTATACACCCCAAGTAGGGTTTGAAGAATAACTTAAGCAACAATTGTAATAAGAGTTGGATGAGGTGATTCAACATATTCTCCTTAATGAGAAAGTCAATATAGGAGGAGACTATAATGGCCATATAGGAGTGACCTCGGATGGGTATTTGTGTACTTATGGGGGTTTCAAATACAAAGATAGGACTAATAGTGAGACTACTTTGTTAGACTTTTCCGTAGCATTTAATGCAATGGTAACCAACTCGTTTTTCAACAAAAAATGAGGAGCACCTGTTGACTTTTAAGGGCAGAACTACAAAGACTCAGGTTGACTACTTCTTCGTAAGGCGAAGTGATCAATCGAGTTGCAAAGATTACAAGGTGATATCCAACGCGTACTTGCCAACTCAGTATAGATAGTTGGTTATGGATCTTATAATTACGGGTTAGAGAAAGCATATTAGTTATCAAAGTGTACTAGAGTTAGATGGGGGAATATAAAAAGGGGAGATTATGGAACAACTTAATGATAGAGTAATGTTTGGAGAAGAATGAAAACTAAAAAGTAGATGCTAACAGGATGTGGGGGGAAGTAACAACTCTTTAAAGAATATAACTAAGGATATCTTGGAAGTTTCTAAAGGGTTATGGGCAGTAAAAAGGAGTCTTGGCGGTAGAATAAAGATATATAAGAAAATGTGAAGATTAAAAAGGTTGTGTATCAAGATTTATTGGATAGCAACACAGATGTAGAGAGGATAGTTAATAAAGATAGTTACAAGCTGTTAAAAAAGATGTGAAGAAGATAGTCTTAGAAGTCAGCCTTTGAGAGATGATATCAACAATTGAAAACTAAGGATGAAGAAAAAGATATATTTAAGTTGGCAAGAGCTAGGAAACAAACAGGAAGAGATTTAGATTCAATTCGTTGTATAAAGGTTGAAGCAGGACGATTGCTCATAATTGAATATGACATCAAAAGAAGATGACAGAGATATTCTATAGCCTTTTTAATGAAAGTAGAGATGACAATATTTTCTTGTATAATCTTAGCATTTCTGAGAAATATTGTAGCTTCATTTATTGCTATCAGATCATAAGAAAAAAAATTAAAGGAGCTTTGAGGAAAATGAAAAGTGGAAGAGTAGTAGAACTTGATGAGCTACACATAAATGTATAGAAAAGCCAAAGAGAAGAGGATTTTACTTGGTTGACCAAGCTTTTTAATGTGATCTTCAAATATGCCAAAATACTAAATTGGTGGAGACTTAGCACATAAATCTCTCTCCATAAGAATAAAGAGTGCATCCATTGCTATAACAACTATATAAACATCAACCTACTTAGTTACTATATAAAGTTATGAGAGAGATTGATTAAGAAAAGAGTGAGAAATGATGCACCTATCTTGTAAAACCAATTTGGTTTTATGCAAAGGAGGTCCAGGACAGAAGCTATACTCTTCCTTCAATGATTAATGGAATATTATAGGGACAAACAGAGAGACCTATATATAGTTTTTATTGACTTAGAGAAGATTTATGACAAGGTATATAGGGAAGTCATGTAGAAGTGTTTAGAAGTTAAAAGAGTTTATGTAACTTATATACGAGTCATTAGGGATAAATATGAAGGTGTTAAGCCTAGAATAAAGACAATGAAAGGAGATACAAAGTATTTTTCTATTGCTATCAGGCTACATTAAGGATTCTTGTGAAGCCACTTCCTGTTTATAATAGTTATGGATGAGTGCACCAAGAATATTTAAGGGGATATGCCTTGATGCATCTTATTTGTTGATGACATTATTTTAGTGAATGAAACAAAAGAGGTTGTTAGTGTCAAGCTTGAACTTTGGAAAGATAGGCTAAAATTAAACAGTACTAAGCCTAAGTACTTAGAGTGTGACTTTTCAGGTCACATGATTGCATTCAATATGGAGATAAAGATTGGTTCAAAATATATACCACAAAAAAATTGTTTTAAGTATCTGAAATCTATCATCTAAAGCAAAAATGAGATAGATAACAACATACTTCACCGTATCAGATCAAGGTGTCTTAAATGAAGTAGCGCATCGGGAGTTTTATGTCAAGAAAATACCACTCAAGCTAAAAGATACATTTTAGTATTTAATAATTAGGTTGGCTACGCTCTATGATGCAGAGTTTTGACCAATCAAACATGTGCATAGTTATAAGTTAATACTGACAGAGATGAGGATACTCTATTGGATGTACAGTCGTACAAGAAAAGATAAGATCTGAAATGTAGTGGTAAGAAATAAGTTGGAGGTTGCTAATATTGATGGTATATTAAGGAAAACAAAACTTATGTCATTTGAACATGTTAAAACGAGCTATCATAACGCTCCAGTAAGAAAATACTAGAAAATTGTGCTTACAGACTGTAAGAAAAAAAAAGAAAGACCTAAAAAGAATTAATAAAAGGTGATCAAATATAATACGGCTCTACTAGAACTTATTGAAAACTTAGCCTTCAAATTTTAACAAACTAGAGTATAAGTAAAAGATTTTATATAAAAAGGTCATTCTCTTTTCAAAAGCCTTTTCAATCTTTTTTTTTTAATTCTTATGTTTTGTATTTAGCCTAAATAAAACAAATCATTTGTTTGTTTGTTTCTTATCTTTTCTCTTTCAATTATTTGTTTTTATTTACTTTTTTGTCTATTCATTTATTGATTTATTTATATTTTGATTTTCTTTAATTTTAACTATTTTCACTTTTTCTTTTTCATGTAAATCAATCAAAACTAACTTCTCTACTAATTCTCAGAATTACGCATTTGAAATTTTTGATCAGTCATTATTGTTGTTGATGATCTCGATTGTTTACACCGAAAATAAAGTAACTTCTAATTTATACGAGAATAATAATCTCAACCTATCCAAAGCCATTTACACCAAATACCAATAAGCATTTACAGACAATATGAGAACATGAAGCAACTACGAAATCAGGCAATTTTTCAGTGAACCCTATGTTATGTAGCCTTCTAAGTAGCTTCTAATTTGTACGAGAATAATAAAATCAACTTATCAAAAGCCATTTACACCAAATACCAATAAGCATTTACAGACTATGAGAACATGATGCAACTATGAAATCAGGCAATTTTTCAGTGAACACTACGCTATATAGCATTCTGGCATGCACGACTACGAACTGTATGCACTTTACTAGTTTGTCCCTCTACTGGAACTCAAACAGCTCGTCCTTTTCCATGTCATCCACAGATGTTAGTGTAGCTGCTTCGCTCGAATCACCAAGCTCAGCCTGCAATAATTATCCAACAACTCACATTAGGCAACCAAAATTTTCAGGTGCCAATTTGAGAAATTGATCTGTACACTAAATATAGGAATCTGATTTGTCACGTAATTGTTTCCGCGCATGTGAGGTTCAATTTGGTAAAATATTGAATGACATTGCCATTCATGAAAATTGATATTTTGATAGCATATACTGTGAAGGTATTTTATTCCACCGGAAGCCCTCACCGTTATTTACCAGATTCTCAGCCATAAGCAGGTGCATGATACAACAAACCAAAAAGATGAGCTGCAGAAAAGTGTTAAGCCCTGACATTTACATGCATTTCAAACCACTAATTCCTATGGCAAAGGTAATCAAGAGTAGTGTCTTCACTGATGCAAACAGTTAGTAGGACCAGTGCTCCATTCTTCATGTCAACAGGAGTTTACAGTACCTTAGCTTGGTAGCCTCTTTCCAGCATCCGATGGTACTGCTGACGTGCTTCAGGAGAATCAACCATGTTGAGAACACGATGGACGGCCTCATCAATAGCTCCATCTACCTTCTGTTTACGGAACACCTTGAGAATATCTTCATCTTCGCTGCTTTCATCAACATGCTCTGTCTCATTCCGGAAGCCTCGCAAACCAACTCCTTTACGACGCCACCGCAGCACAGCCTTATCCATAATTCCAACAGCCCAACAAATTACCTTGTACTGCTTCCTAACCCGATAGCCTCTCACGTGAGCCTGCCAGATTAAAAGGGCATGACCTTTAGTACATGACCTCTCAGGTTTAATATTTTCCATGAGCCGCACCGTGCGTAGGATATGCAAATTTTTGCGAGTTAAAAGTTCTATTTGGTCTACATACACAAAACTGAAGGTTGTTAACAATTTATGAACATTAATCTTTCTTTTTTTCCTTCAGGCACATGGTATTTACTGGAGCTGAAACATGAAAAAGAAAAAGAAAATAACTAGTACCTGTATCTTCACAACTTTTTGTCGTAATGCAAGAAAATCTTTGCGACTTTTCCATCCACGATACTTCTTCTGTATAGATAGAGCAGCTGAATTATAATCTCGAGCACTACCAAAGGCCATCTTTGTTGCCACGGAGAGCCCTGGAATATCACCATAGACGATATCATACTCATCTGTACTAATAGCAGAATTAGATTCTCTCTGTTGACGCTTTCTAAAAGAATGTGCTCGGAAAGCAGCCTGTATCCGTGCAGCTGCCTGAGTTGCATTACGAACAGCAGCTAAGGTTTGTTTCATTGAAACCTGATCTTCACCAGCAGCTAAGCTCATAGTTGAGATGCTATTTACAGTTCCTTCTGCTTGGACCTCAGCAGATCCTTTAGAAAGCTCAGTTTCTTCAAGTCTGAGGGAAGAAAGATGGCTAGTCAGTGCCACCTCAGAAAGATACCCTGCAAGTCCCTTATGCCCACTCGTGGCAGCAATAAATGCTGGGGTTTTGCCAACAGGATCTTGTGGATTAGGATCCGTCACAGCTCCAGCTGATGCACCAGAAGCTAAAAGAGCCGCAACCATATTTTCCCTGTTGTACAGAATAATCTGCATCATTCAAGAATTTGTACAAATCTAACCATTTGAAATAAGTTTTACCAGATTTAAACTTGTAGATTAGGAACCGACCTGTTGTTTTAGTTCATAGTTAAATTATATCCCTCCAGCTGTCCTTGGAAACTAGTCAAGCATTATAATATGTGACATTCAAAGATTCTGAACACTGATGCTCGTTTGTTTCAAATATAACGTCCTTAACAGACAAAGATTCAAATAAAGATTGTTCATATGCAAGAATAAAGTTTTGGTTTACCTTCCAAAACGTGCAGCCCAATGAAGTGCAGTCCACCCATTAATGTCACGGAAATCTATACTGACACCTTTACTAAGAATTGGACTCAATGCCCACTCGAAGCCCAACCCAGCAACCATGTGTATAATTCCTTGCTCTTTCTTGGACAAGGAACAACCAGAATCATCATGTCTTTCTTTGGACCTAGAAGAAAGCCATTGACACAATTTGTCTTTTACAAGCTGTTGCATAAGCCAGTCAATAGTGCTTGATGAGGTTCCGACGCCAAATAAAAGAGCCTCTATGACATGACCCCATGATTCATCATTTGCTTTCAGTTTTCTAAGCAAATGAATTCCAGTATCCGTGCTTTCTCCTTTCTGTACAAGGGAATCGGACAGAAGCAACTGCACAAACCTGACAAGTAACAATAGTTCTTCTGGAGTCTTGGTTGCTTCCACGGGGGATTCATTACAGTGACAACAACTAGTAGCTTTGGCTCGATACTCAAACTCTCGGATCTCACTGCAGGCCTCCCTATTGCCAGCAGTAATGCAGAGACTGACCTTTCCAGGAAGGTGAGGAGGAGCTTCACAGCGAATAACTCCTTCCTGAACGATTTGAAGAGGGACCTCAGTGTCACCAAACATGCATGCTAAAGCAGATTCTGATGGATCACAAAGAAAAGACCCAACAATGATTACCTGCATAAAAAGAACTCAATCTCATTAAGTTTCCTCTATAAAAACTGATTACTGAACCTAACTCACTCTAAAAGACGCCTTAAGAAGAAGAGGAAGCCCAAGCATTAAAAAGCTTGATATGCTCATGCCCCTAGTTGTTGTGGGACATGAACACATTTAACACACCCAAGAATGAATACTGGATGCGTAAAGTTTGCAGAATTAAACATGTATGGGTGGCTAAACATCAAAATAGGGGTGACGCTGATATCATCATAAACTGGGCCTAACTCCGCCCCAAAAGACTCCTCAAGGGATTATGCTCATGGTCCTACGCATTCGACAAAGACAACAAAGGAAAATGTAGCCACTAAAAATGCTCGTGCTCATGCTTATGCTTATTCAATCACTTGGAATCGCCCTATAACTTCACATCTAGTAGGAAAATGGAGAAGCATTTTTGTTAAATCTAGTATTCTGCTGAGTAAAGACAGAGAAAGCCCATTTCTATAGTTCATAAAAGCAACGATTAAGCAGGTTCTTTAGTGTCAACTCACAACAAAAAAAGTAATAGTGCAGCAAAGATTTCAAGAAGACAGAACCAAGACGCAACATACTTTTGTAGCCTCAGTAGGATAACCCCACTCTGGGGATATTTCATGGATTCTGAACTTCTGTTGTTGTGCAAGAGTCAACCTTGAGCCTTCAATAGGCAGTTGGGTGTCCTCATACAACATCGCAAAGTAGCCAGAACTGATGTCGTGAATTTCTGGACTCAAAGAATAGGGTGACATTTTGACACTTTCAAGTTCTTGAGGTATTGAAGTAGAAGCTGATAACATATGAGAATCGTCAAAAATGTCACTAGCTAATGAAATTTCTGTATCAATAACTATTAAAAGCAGTGGACATACAGTTTCCAACATCATTCCCATTGAAATTTTGCCAACAAGTTTGTTCTTCGCCGGTAAGTTCGTTGCTCAAAGTAGAATCGGGCTTTTCCTGCTATAGAACATGAAATGGATGTAGTAACAAAACCTAAAACCAGGGCCGCATGAAAAGAAACAAACTAGTTTCCTAAAAACTGAAAAAAAATATAAGCACATGCCACAAATTGAAGAAAACACTGAAGCAAATAACTCTGAAATATAACAAGGTTCATTGTATCCAAGTGTTTCACCTGGAAATCAATTGGTGATAAAGTGATACATGATTCCAACATCTCATTCCAGGATAAGGATTCTTTATTTCCATCTTTGTAATCATGAGAATAAGACTCCTGATAGGCATCACAACTACCTAGAAACCATAATCACTACTATCAGCTCTTTCAGTTCATCTTTCAATAAACAACAAAGAAAAGTAATGAACAAAAGCTCCATACAGTCAAATCCAACTAGCATAAGACTGACACACAGTTGAACTTAGTTGAGCAAAGAAAAGAAGAGACGAGAAAGGTATACTTATATGTAACAATTCAGTATTAAGGATATTTTATTAAGTAGTAACGCTTGAGCAACAATCTGAAAAGAAAGAATATAATAGGTAAATCAAATAATTTAAAAGAAAAGATGTATGCTAGATATTCTAGCGTATATGATTTAAGTAGAAGTTTAAAACCTGCCCACCGGTAAATTTAAAATTACAAACCTCCATCCTGAAGGAATTCCATATCGTTTGCTTGCAGTTGCATCCCGCAACTCTGGTTGCCTACAATATATCCTGGTTTATCTTGAGAAGTGACAGATTGATATTGCTTGGGCATCTCTCTTTCATGTTCCACTAGTTCAGAATTATTTGTGGCCCCTTGCTGACTGTTCAATGTATCAATATCTTTGATGCTCTCATCGTTCAAACTCAGCTGCTCTTCCAACTTCCTTAAAAATTGACTAACTTCAGTTCTAGGATAACTAGCTAACTCTGCGGTGTAGTCTACCCCACCGTCTTTGATGACTCTTTCAGAACTAACTTCAGCATACCCTGGGCTATACAATTTCTGGTGGAGCTCCAATCTATCACCCACCGCAGAGGTTAATCCCTGATTTTCAGTGGTGTAAGAGCTTGGACTAGGAACCAAAGTAGAAGATGATGCTGGTGACAACTCTGCAGTAGATGCAGGAGATAGCTTTCCCTATAGACATAAAAATAACCACCATATAATTTAAAGCTCAAAACAATTTTCTTCCAGAATGTCAAAATGTAAATTAACAGAAGTATTTTGTTGTTTAGATGGACCAAAAAAATTTAGCAACTTTGACAATCAACTCATTCCAACTTCCGTCAGGAACTGAAGAGTCTAGATAATAAACTTCGAAACATCAACATTAAAGCCCATAAATACTCGATATTTACATTAGTTTCTGAGAACTAACCTCAGTAATCTCCCTATAATGGACAAGAACAATGTGCTCGTGCGCCCTATAAAAAAAAAGAGTTATAAGCAAATCCAAAAAGGAAATAACCATCTTTGTCTCATTCAGTTTAAAGATAATTTTCCAATTATCTGAATAAGTCACCCGTCCAATTCCAAGATTTCATAGTCTCTCTCAGCACTTCTTCAAGATCAAAGGCAATAATTTGTAAACTAAGAAAAAGAGCACCAAAAAATATAGGCATACATACGGGTCCAGCATCCAGTAGCTTCTTCTCTGAAAATTTGGGTTCTGTTCTCCATGGGCGTAATAACAATTTAAAGCTTCAACATTACCCACCTAGCAATGAACAAAAATGCATCAACTCCAGGAAAAAAGATAAAAGAATAATATACTTGCAAACACACAAACAGACATAAATTATGTCCCTAAACACAAAATAATCATATAGAAAACCCAAGATATGCAAACACTTTTTTTTTTTGAAGAAGAAAGGAACAAAGATATGCAAACACAATGAGATATAAACCTTAAGTCGTTCGTGCGCCTCTCCAACGGTTCTTCCATCTTTCTTTTTACGCCAATTATGACCATCTCTACGGAAAAACCGAGTAACCCTCTTGTTGAAAAGAAACAACGATCCACCTAGTCAAATATTAGCAAAAATGATAGTTAACCCAATTACCAACAGAACAACATTGGCACTGAAAATGGGCATATAAAAACAAGGAACATACTACTTGGCTTATGCACAGGCTCTTGGGTGAGTTGGTACTTTCCTTGATTCTGTAAAATTGACAAGATCTCTGGTGGCTTCAGCCACCTCGCCTGTGCTTCTTGAAACAGCTTATCTATATCATCTCCTGAATTTTATGAAGAAAAGCACAAAAAGTTGCTTCTTGGTAAAAGTAACTTAGTTAAGAAAAAAAAATTCATGAAGGAGACAACAGAAATTTGAAATTTAGTTTGGTAAACTGTCACCTGATTCCGACATGTCGGAAAAATTCGGGAACTTCAATAATTGGAGAGAAATGACACGACTGAATGAGTTGTTACATGTGACGAATCGACTAGTAGAACAACTGCAGCCGCTTGGAGCTGAAGAAGACGAAAAGCTGAATCGAAACTGTGGATGCGAGAGGGAGGGAGGGGATTTGTCGTCTGATATTGAAGCTTAGATCGTTTTGAGAGAGTCAAGGCTGGAAAGACGCGACTGGTATAAGAAAAAGTGAAAAACGACAAGATGAAAGTAGGAGGACAGCGCAGTCATCGGAGCT
This sequence comes from Erythroxylum roigii, assembly GCA_027576455.1. NCBI lineage: Eukaryota > Viridiplantae > Streptophyta > Magnoliopsida > Malpighiales > Erythroxylaceae > Erythroxylum > Erythroxylum roigii. The sequence goes on from JANZXV010000003.1 coordinate 7,770,969, forward strand.
CAGATTTTTTTGGGGTCTAATTTTACTCTTAGTAATTGCCAAAACGACGATTATTTAATTTTATATAATAATTAAAATAATTTTTGAGACATAATTCTTGAACTAGATTCTCTCGTAATTAAAGAGCTCCTCTACGGTGTCCCGCATCGCTCCATATCACTCAATCCTTTAGTTTTGGGCATCAACAAACTACTCATCAAGAACTGGGTTATTCTTCTTCGACGTATCTACAGAAAGAGAAATCAATGTGCTGACTGACTCGTCAATTATACTTTTATGTTGGGATTTGGCCTCACCATTTTTGATAGAACACTCTCTGAGTGTGCCACTATCCTTATAGAGAATACGGTAAAGGAGAATCCTGTAATTTGTTTTATTTTCCTTGTAAAAAAAATTGTTAAGTGGGCATTTCCGTAGTAAATACATAGCTGCCTTAAACAATTGTCGTACACATTTCGTGGGTTGTGGCAAGTCAATAATAAGGGGTTGCCCACAGGCTACGGCCAAAAGTATGTTGATATATATATACACATATATATTAATCACGTACAAAACGTGCTATTATGAACTAGGGACTGTAGATATATTCAATTCAAAGTGTTTCCCAAAGTTTCGAGTCCAACTTTTCTTTTGACGTCCTCTTTGAAGTTTCCCCAAGGTCCTTCCGATTGGTGTCCCTACTACGTATGAAATTTCGCCACAATTTTCCGAAACTGCTTTAGGACTTGGCACGAAGCTTACAAATTTAATCAATCAAATCATGAGAGTGACACGCTCATCCATGGACCTTCCGCGAAATTTCAAGGCATACTTTTCAGGTTTTCCCTTACCATCGTCCCTCCAACCATATCATATTCTAATTAACAAATTAAATATAGAAAGATGAAGGATAAATATTTCAGATAATTTTTTAAAATTACATAAATCCTTTAATATATTATATTAAATAGTTTTTATATAATATAACAACATTTCTTTAATTTTATTAATATTATTCTTACATATTTCTCACAAAATTAAAATATATCAATAATATCAACAACAACACTAGCTAACACGGCAAGTCTGAAAAAATCCAGTAATTATTCTTTAACTAAAAATATATATAGATCTTAAATATGAAATATATAAATTTTAAAATATTTTTAATAAATATATTTAAAATATATTAAACTAATATAGTCAATTATATAATATAGAATCACTTCATATTGTTAAGGGAAGACATGAATTCATACATCATATGCACGATAAAGCAGCGGAAGTGTCGGAATCTAAATTCCAACCCATAATATCCCAAAAAGCTCAAATGCATGAATAAACAGATTATATGAACATGGTATAACAGTACATGTACCTGTTGATTCTCCTCCTTTTTTTATTCTTCTCCTTGTTTATGTTGTAAACACCAAACCTTTTCTTGACCACTCAAGAACACGCACAGATGAAGAAGAAACAATGTGTAAGGGTGGCTAGAGCACCAAACTATATAAGTTCAAGTAGATACTCTAATGGAGAGAAAAATCAAGACTATGTTGAATGCACTTTGATTTATACAACAATTGCGTAAATTGCTTGAATAAGACTCAAGACACTTCTCTTTAATTCCAGAACTCTTCTAGACACCTTATTCTCTCACTTGAGTGTGTTTGTGACTGGTTTGCTCTTGTGTACATAAGTGAAGAACTCACTTATGTACATTTGTCGAGCCTTTGGTCACGATCGTGGCCTATTTAATTGATAGCCTCGTCTTCGGTCACGATCGTGGCCTATCATGGCCTACTTAAAAATAGTCATACACACTTTGTTTTTCATTCGATCTTTTATGCGTGTGACCTTTAGGTTTCAGTTATTTTTGGCACTTGAATTAACTCTTAATCCGAGCAAATCATGGATGGTTTCATGCCACTTAAATTAACTCTTAATTCAAGCAAATCATGAAGGGTTTCATGATGTCAATTTATCGGAATATAATTGGATTAACACACAAACTCTTTGATAGTTAATTATCTAACTTACGAACCTTCCCACAAACAATTACCGCGCAATTCGTCCTTTCACCATACTATACCCCACTTGGTTCGAAGCATGGGTTATGTGTCAACTCCCACTAAACTAACTACGTCATATCTAATCCAAGTGATGTTAGTTCTTATCTTAGGATCTCATTACTCTATATGTCATTAAAGACTCTCTTCATGATACATAACTGCTCTAGCAAGAGACTCCTTAGTAATGACCCCGATAAGAGGCCGTGGATATCATCTCCTTCTATCAGGAGTGGTGAATCCTGTATTGACTACTCAATCACCTTCGAATACCAATAGTTGTACACAATCACCATAATCACCATCCTATGAGGGACCTTGTCTTGAGGCAACAAGGAATGATATCAAAACACATGATCAGTATCCAAGATATCCTTGAGTACCTCAAGTCTAAGGATATATGCACCATTGCTATGATGAGATTAGTCATTGACATTTGATACATCATTCATATGATAATCTCATAGCGGGTCATCTAATGTACTTACAACTCTTAGTAAGCATCCTCGTGTTAACTCTAAAAATCTCATGCTTACGGTTTGTAAGATTCACTGCTTGATCAAATCAATAAGTATAACATGTGCTAGTTTATTCGGATTAATAATGTCCTGTCTTAATAATCATATAACTAGGGATAATTTAGATACTAACATAATTGCACATGATAAGAATCTCATTATCATGATCTCATCATGATTTCCTTCATGCCATGTTTTGTATCATGGACTTCATTAATTCGATTTAAGATCGACATCAATTCATAAATAAACGAACATCGAATTAACGAATAATTGTCTTTCGCTTTATCAATCAAAATAAGGTTTGTACAAAAGTGCTAAAAGTGATTGCCTTTAAAGCATTACTCTAACAATCTCCCACTTGCACTAAAGCTAATTGTCTTTGTATCTAATATCATAGGCGAATAAACTAGAATCAAATTTCATTTGAGGATGTGGCTTAGTCAAAGGATCAACGATGTTCTAATCTGTGGACACTCTCTTTATCTTCACTTCACCTCTATCAATAATCTCCCTGATCAAGTGATATCTCTTAAGTACGTGCTTAGACTTATGATGAGACCTTGGTTCCTTGGCTTGAGCAATAGCCCCATTGTTATCATAGTACAACAATATCAAGTCTACAATGCTCGAAACCACTCCAAGTTTCATAACGAACTTCTTGATCCAAACAGTTTCTTGTATCGCTTCCGCAGCTGCAATGTACTCTGGCTTGGTCATTGAGTCTGCAATCGTTTCTTGTTTGAAACTCTTCCAACTGATTGCTCTACCATTTACTGTGAAAACATAACCTGACTAGGATTTAGAGTCATCATGGTCAGATTGAAAACTGGTATTCGTATGTCCGTTCACTACAAGATCTTCATTTCCATATATCAATAATACATCCTTAGTCCTTCTCAAGTACTTTAGGATATTCTTGACAGCCACCCAGTGACACTCACTAGGATCCGATTGATATCTGCTCGTAA
>JANZXV010000003.1:7794611-7804662 GCA_027576455.1 Erythroxylum roigii
AAATATTCACATATGCAAAGCATAAAATGTACTGAATTTCCTTAATATCCTAACCCCTAATATGAAGTGTTACAGTTATAATTTATATTCATTGTCAACTTCCTGAAAACCAAATGAGTTATACACAAAGAATGAGTTGAAGTGAGAAAAGATGTTTTGAATTAAATTAGATTTGATTGTAAAGTTTGAGAAACTTGACAATTAAATATGAGATATTTCATAAATAAGAATCAGTACGAGATATTAGATCTTATTTGGACATAATTGATATTTACTTATACTTAGTTACAATTAAAAATAAAAATTAATTTCAATTTCAATTAAAATTTAATTAGTAAAATATTAAAAATATATTATAAATAGTCTTAAGTTTTAAGGAGCTAACACTCATTGCCTAATTATCTCTATAATAATTATATAGTTTTCTCAATAAGCTTTGTGAATACAGTTAGAAACTAAACACTTGTGCGACTATAGTGGTTGAGATGAACCAATGTTAAAAACATTTCAAGAGATATGACAAAAAAAATATATCAAACTTTGGAATAAAAGTACGAATTAATAATTTTACTTTATTATAATTTACGTGGTAATCATTTTGTAAAGTGTAAAGTGATCTTAAATTTCAGAACATTTATATAAAAAATTTCATAATTATTCTGCTACTTGCGAAATCTAATCTTGCCCCACTTGTTCAACATATTGTAATATTATATGCAATTTAATTTTGATGGTGGATGAATATCACTATTCTCAAAGTCATAAATCAACAAATTATAACTTAAGTTATGCAGATACATTCATGATAATGTGTTTGTTAGTTATTGAAAAAAATCATAAATTTATGAAAAACATATTAATGTAACTATTTTGTTAAAAATAACTGTTATAAAACGATATTAATTATATATGATTTTAAGATTATGCGTTTATGTTTAAAGATAATTTAAACAGTAAATTCATGTATGATAAGATTATATTAATCCATATGTTTAATTTAATATACATTAGACGTAGTGACATTAATTTGTTGTGTCAATGCCTTACAAGTAACTATTTCTTTTTAGTTAGTGAGTTTACATATAAGAAGTGAATTTAATGTTAAAAGTAAAAAATTTTATCAAATTATTTATTTTTCAATAATTAATTATATTTAAAATGACAACATAAATTGAATTACAGGCTATTTAACTTATATAGCTATATTTTTTTATACTTTAAATGTTTGCTAGCACAAAAATAGTTAATTCTTTATGTTATATCCATCATCATTATTTTTTGTGGAAAAATTTTAAGCAAAATTTTATTGAATAATATATAGTGGATTATCCTAAAATTTATCTTATTTATAATTATAGCAACTAGTAAAATTATTCATTTGTGATTAGAAAATTATCAGTTTGAGTCACATAAATAATCTCTTTGTAAAATACAAAATAAAGCTCCTTAAATAGATACAACCGATCCTTAATTCCAAATCATCTCCCTCAACTTATCGACGATCTCCAGTAATCGAACCTCAATTTATTTTTTGAAAAGGAAAAAAATAGTGCAATAAATTGTAACTGTATAATTACAATAAATAACTCGGTGAATTACAAGATTATGATATTAAAATAACATAATTAGTGACATCTATTTCATTTATCCTTAATAATCCTTTTCTTGTTCTTATTAATAAGCCTTAATAATAACATCCATTTTATTTATAGGGATGACAATTGTCATCGAGTCGACCTATGAGTCAAGATTCAGATATTTTTAATGAGTCAGCTCATGGGTTAGGCGCAGGTTTAGATTGACTCAAAGTTCAATTATTCTAAACAAAATAATATCATTTTATTTAAAAGAATTGAATCATGCGTAGGCTTGGACCCAGGTTGAGATCTAAGCGAAAAAAAAAGTTATTTTACACTTTTAATTTTTAAAAAATTATTTAAAAAAATTTGGAGGGTTGCACGTGTCGGGCCCATTGCCATCTATATTTATTTATCCTTAAAATCCTTTACTTAGTAGTACCATCTATTTTTTCGATGTTTTGGGTATGAAACAACCTTAAATTTTTGGGGCAGCTGTCCCACCCTATGAGGTGCCTACAAACTAGCGAAATGATTAGTTATTGGGTATGCCGGTAGATACCCTAGTCTAAGATCAAAAGTAGTAACATCCATTTTAGTTATTCTTAATAATTCTTAATGATTAAAAGCAATTAGCTTCGTGATTTTGTGTTTTGATATTTTTTCATTTTAAAATGAGAGTTATTTGAATTAAATGTATTATTTAGTTTATAAAAAATAATAAGATTAAAGAGGCATAATTTTAATAATCAATGTAACTGAAATTGCTCTAATACTCTTTAAATTATTTAATAATATCATTTTTGTAGTTTTTATAATTATTATAATTAACATTATTTAAGATATCTCTTCACATCAATAAATAATTTAAAGTGTACATAATTAATTTACACAATATTGTTTATAATAATTATAAGAATTACTGAAAATATAACTTTTCTTATCTTTTCCTGAAAGATGTAGAGTTTACTAGTAATTTATACCCACTACTAAAAAATAATCTCTGCCGCTAGGAAAACTCTCCTTTTAATAGTTTTTAAACAAAGCATGAAGGTAATAAAAGAAAGCAAAAGAAACAGTTGAGATACATGGTCATCAGGACGCAGGTTGGCAAGTCATGTCCGCCTTGTCAAGTGTCAATATGCTAAAGTTCGCAGTTACGCGCACGCATGTACACTCGGGTTTTCATTACTTTCCTTGTGCAATTGTCCCCTTCTTCTAGTTTTAGAATCCCGTTTAAAAATTAAAAGCCAATGTTCTACACATCCCACCAATGCCAATCACCTCCAAAACTCCTATTTCTCTCTAGACAAACACTCGCTAAACTGTAATCCCACCAAAACTTTACATACATAACTTACCTGCTCTTCAATACTTGATTGTCGCTTAGTTTAACTGCTGGTATGCCAACCAACCACCGACCCAGATTTCGTTGTTGTCCTCGTTAAATGAATGTTAAAATGAGAAAGTGAATTCGCACACCTTTTGTTTTCTTCTCCAAGTTATATGATGTTGTGATTTTTGTTTGGATAATGGAGACGATTTAGGACTTTGTGTGTTGCTCTGGATTTGTTGGCAGACAAGGATTTATTTATTGATTGTTAATTTTTGCTTTTTCATTCTCGCTAGTGCTGAAGCATTGAACAGTTTCGTGTCGTCGGTTGAAAGGTGATCCAGATATGTTAAATGATCTGGTAGTTCCTTTTGTCCTTTAATTGTTTGAAATCTTTGAGGTTTTCAATGTATGATCACTGGATTTAATGTTTAGCCGCTTCTTAGAATGTTATTGATGTTTCTTCCGCACGTAGATGGAAAATGGAGTTGATTCTTCAACGGTTGACGTTTCTTCCAATGCATGTCTCTCTAATGCCCATTCAATCTATTGTGAAGGTGAGTTTGTTCTCTTTGTTAGTCTTTAAATGTTTTGAAGTGGGTATATTATATATTTCGTTTTTTTTTAGCAATAAGTGTTTGGGCTATAATGTGTGATGATCTTCCGTTGTCTTCATTTTCATCTGCTCACTTAGAGTTTCTTATTTGGTTTGATCTTTTTTTGTTGTCTTTCAGACTATAATGACGTGATTGGGAGATGGGGCACATGTCATCCTGATGTTGAAGCTCAAGGCCTCGAAATTGACCCTTGTGTAACAAAAAATTCTTCTTGTTTTTTCTTTTTAGCTCTCTGTTTTAGTTTCATTGTTTTTTTTGGGTACCATATTCACTTTTTTAATCTGATGTAGGGTGTTTTCAATGACTCTTTTTCTCCTTTATTCAATGGTTATGGCCATACTCGAGAAATTGTACAAAGACCTTATGCGCCTTTCTCAACATCACTGCCCTTTGTAAGTGATCATGATCAGTCATACAATGGCCAAGGATTCTCCAATCCGGATTCACACTATAACCAACATGTTATTCCTTCAAAAATTCATTTTGCTGCTTTGCAAAATGCAATTCCTCAAACTAGTTTGGCAGTCAACATTGACCCACAAGTAGATGGCAATATGTTTGGGGCGAGATCAGGATACATGCGAGGTTCTTTTTGCAGGGGAAGCAACTTTTCTGAAAACTCTGGAGAGGTGGATTTGTTGAAGCAAGGATTTAAGGGATTTGAAAGTGGTGGATTGTGGTCGGATTGCCGAAAATCTATGAACAATAAGAGTTCCTTTGTGCATTTGTCATCATCATCTGCAATTGGAAATCCAATTGCTTCACTGGGTTTGTCTGGACTGGTTAGTCTCCTTTGCTAGAAGATCCTTTTACAGTTGATTGATTACTGAAAGTTAATGTGTTTAAAGTTACTGAAAGTTAACAGGATCAAGTGACTTATAAGGCTCCATGAATTGCTCTTCAATTTAATTTATTACTAGTAAGTTAATGTGTTTGAAAGCGAAAAATCTTTGTGCTTTCTGATTTAGCTATGTCACTTGATCCTGTTAAAGATTCATAATCAATTCAAACGCATTTGACAGATGATTGTTTATAGGCATTGCGTATTCTCAGGAAAATTCAGACTCTTCGATGCAAATGATGTTTAGGTTTGCAAGATCATGTAGGAAGTGGATTTTAGTGTCAGTTGAAAATATATGTTTTGCTATATCCTTGTGTATGTGTGCATATATGCGCCTGACATATGTTCATGAATGTCAAGATGCTCACACACACTTGTTGTGGATTTTGGTTCATGAACGGATTTGATACGGACAAGTATTGTTTTGTTTTCGTTTCATACGCTGCAGATATTCACCTTAAATAATCAAGGGATCCTTGTCATGCAATTCAGAAACGTTTGATTACTTGTTACATTATTTACTTGGTTAAAAGAAGCACAAAGCAGCAGACATGGATCAACGTGTTTCAAACATTTTGGAATTTACGTTTGATTATAATGAAGATGATTATATATAATCAAACAATAATCCTTGCAGGCCTCTCAACAAAAGGATTCATTTTATGGTTTTGGATCACATTTAGACTCTCGATATAAGAGCTACACTGGAAATCCAATTGATGGAAGCCCTAGATATGAGGTGGAGTCCTCTTCATCTAGAAGAACTGATGGGCAGAACTGGCCCTCACTCGATGAAGCAAGGCAACAGCGTAGGTGCAATGGCTTTTCATGCAATTGCGCAAATTCATTGGATACCATAGGAGAGTGGAATAGGGGACCTAGGGCACTGAAACCAAGAAGTCAGACAATGGCAAATAGGTCAGACGTCGATGATTGTGGAGCTGCAGTTTCTCATGTTACAAAGTCTTATAATCAAGCAGAGTTTGTAACTGTGTACAAGGACGCGAAGTTCTTTGTAATAAAATCGTACAGCGAAGATAATGTTCATAAGAGCATAAAATATGGTGTTTGGGCTAGCACCCAGAACGGTAACAGGAAGTTAGATGCTGCTTACCGCGAAGCAAAGGAGAAGCATGAAACATTCCCAGTCTTTCTTCTATTTTCGGTAATCCACTATATCTACTTGTCTTAATTTTGTACAACTGAAATGTCAAATCAGTTGATGTGAGTAGACTGTTGACTGCTATAAGCATCATAAATGGAGAGAATGAAATTCTTGGTAATACAGTAAATGAAGTGGCTACTTGAAGGGATGATTATTATAAGCATCATCAATGGAGAGGATTAGCTCTTGGTAATACAGTAAATGAAGTGGCTACTTGGTAGAGATCATTGGCATGAAATCCTCTGTTTTTATAAACCCGAGAGGATCTAAACCCGAGATCATTAATGTTTATTCGATACTTGATTGAGAATGTGGTCATCTTTATTTTCTTTTCCCCTCAGAGCCGAGTGCCGGACTTCTTCACAGGGTTAGTTTTCATGCTGTAGTCGTGCATGGCCTCATGAATGCAGAAATTGCCTGGACTTGCTTTGCAATTAGATCCTCGAGAGATAAAATAAGGAGAAGAACGAAACTAGTGTAAAGCCAATCGAAAAGGACAAAAAATGGCGTAAGCAACATTTTGAGGAAACTCCTGATTCTTAAAATATGATGGAAACTTACTGAGGAACTAGATAACTCAGTATGGTCCATGAAAGCAAAAAGCCTACCGAGATACAGACTTCTGGTTCCCCTAGTTTAGCACTTACCATATCAGAGTGATTAGTTTCCCGCACAAAAACAAGAGATTGATGGGCTTGCTGATCAACTATTTTCGGTCGTTCTAATACATTTTTAATGTTGTTTTACTAAGCATTTTCTGAATACAATGATGTGGAAATTCTATTTATCACTTCGTTTGTGTCTCATTAAACCTTACGCAGGTGAATGCCAGTGCGCAGTTCTGCGGAGTAGCTGAGATGGTTGGACCTGTGGACTTTGACAAAAGTGTGGATTACTGGCAGCAAGATAAGTGGTCTGGACAGTTCCCTGTCAGGTGGCAGATCATTAAAGATGTACCCAACAGTCAATTTCGGCATATTGTTCTCGAAAATAATGACAAGAAGCCAGTTACTAACAGCAGAGACACTCAAGAGGTAAAAGTTCATTTCTACGTCATCATCTTTTTCCGGGACCATGAATTATGGGGACGAATAAGCAATAGCTTATTGCTGGGTTTTTTTTCTCTAAAATAGTTCCTGATGTCCTGTGTCCAAATTTTGGTTCCTCTTTGCTTCTTCAATGAGCTTCTTTAAATAGGTATTTCTACAATGAACTCAGATGATGAATATTTGCCTTACGGCGTTTTTTGCTTGAGTTTGCTCTAATCGGCAGTCACTTCCTCTAAATTTTTGACTCAATATCTCTTTGGATGGATACTAAGTATGCTAGTATGAAGAACCTTGTATCTTGCAGTCAGTGGTATTGAAACCTGTAATATTTGTGTTTTCTTCCTTTTACTTCACCAGCTTAGATCACTCATTTGCGCATGCAGCATGTAATCCATGATACTCTAAATTTTACAGGTGGAACTAAAACAGGGTATTGAGATGTTGAACATTTTTAAAAACTATGAAAGCCATTCTTCAATCCTGGATGATTTTCTGTTCTATGAAGAAAGACAGAAAGCAATACAGGCAAAGAAGTCAAAACAGCAAAAAACCCTGCTGTCAAGTGCAGTTAAAGGACAAAATCCTGTTTCACGGTCTACTGACTTCGTACAGAAATTGTCTAAGAGCTTTGCTGAAGCTGTTTCTTGTAATGAGAACAAGATGGTCTCACACTTACATCAGAAGACTATTGGCGTTGATCCTGAAATACGAAGTTGACAATATCAGTGTGATAATAGAGAAACTATCTTGTAGATGTTGAGAGTGGGGATCTTTACTTGTCAATAATTCATACTTCTTCGGTTCTTTTTTCTTTTACGGGACTTTTCATATGTTTATATCGGATGGAGATGATTGGGACGCCTGTAATATCAATTATCTGATATCGGCTAAACTGATTATGGCCCCAAATTGTTCTGGAGCTGATAGCGAATGGATGGTTGTTCTCCAGTAGTCTGAAGTTTCATAAGATAGGAATTCCAATGCTACCTATGACCGGTAGGAAGCGGTTCTGGTACTCGGAAGAATATGAGTTGAACGTTATTATAGATTACACAGAAAATAGGACGTTCAGGGAGGTATGATTCTAATGAAACTCGATAACGGTGCTCGCAAGATAACTTTGTGCATCTGTAGCAGTGAGTGGTTGTGTTGATTGTTGTCCATTTAAGCAACTCAGTTAGATGAACAGATTTTTAGGATGAATTAGCATAAGCTCTCACATCTTTTCCAGATATGGAAATGCGACCCAAAGTTTTATTTGCCAAGATGAACTCAGTTTTAGTTCATGCCAGAGATGCTCACGGGCTGTGCACCCAGAAGTGTTTTCAGTTTCAATTTTCTAGCGAACAGTTTCAGGATTTGCATGCCAATGTGAAAGCTTGAAGGTTATAGCCGTGACAACAAGTAGACTCTATCGAGAAGTCATGGTAGTAGAGATTACAGGTAGATGCAAATAAACATGTCCTAGAGAAATCAAAATGAACTGCAAACGAGACATCCCATTCGATAACTAGTAATCCAACATAGCAGGTACGTCAGGGAACGCATAGATAAGGATGGCCACAGCAATCACCAAAGGACCAGAAAAGAGATGTCTACGGTTGCTGCCACCGGAATCGCCACTTTTCTCTGGCGCTGCCGTTGTGGTTGTATTAGGAGCTGCTGTTGTCGAAGCATTCGTAAAAATCGCAGCTTCAGGGGAGTTGGGAGGCAACCCTAGAAGTTCTGGCAAGAAGCAAAACAACCATGTGTGAGATTCTTGTATTGAACTGTGACTGTACTAAAACGAATAACCTTACATACATCAATCATGCTCAAGCACTTCTAAAGTTCATTTTCCAAATCTAAAGTTCAGTTTCCAACTTGATACACTCCGAGTGGATGATGTATATGTAACGATTCTACTCTCTTGCAATTATTATATTGATCTTGACTTAACATTCGATGAAGTTCTCAGTTTAAGTTAGCTTGTGTAAGGAAACTTGGATCCAAGACATCTCTTAACCTGGCTTATAAATCATCATTAGTAGTAGTCCTCCTATTCGAAAATGATAGAACAAAAAACGTTATCTATTTTCTTAACTTGGTAAACCCAGTAAGAAAAACAAGATTGGGGCATTCCACAGCACCATAAATAGATAGATGATACCAAGTTGTAGTGAAGAACCTTATATAATGCAGAAAGGAGATCAAGAACTCGACATCATGCATCAATCTACCCTCAACAAACAACCACATAAACTAAAAGATATGGGAGTCATGAACTCACTAGGGCAGTAGCTGACAGTAGCATTTTGAAGTTGGCAAGCAGAAGGTAGCTGAAGAAGTCTAGCCTCCTGAATACCCAAACTTCTCAACTGAGAGTTTCCAGATCCACCCTGAGTCTGCTGCATAATATAACACAAGCACTTGGCATCGCTTCCTTTCACTTCTTGCACAGCACTGCAACAATCCTTCGTTGGCGTATCGGCTTTCCCTGTGGCATAGTTCATGCACTTCATCACCTTCTGGAAATCATCCTGACACTCCTGGCTTAAGCTCTCCCCACTAACCACTACAAGACCCGAATTACTCCACACAAACCACAAGAGCAAGAGACAACCCCAGACCCGCCCTCCGATCATGTTCAGTGCAAGGTTACGAATTGGAAGCTAAGCTTGACTATAATAATATAACAAACAATGGTTGATAGATATATGAGAAAACAAGGAGAAAGATGGAATAAGGCCGGATTATGCAATCTTGACCGTCCAAGATGGCAGCAACCGCCCGCAATATTTGAGATCAACAGTGTAGATCTGAGTTGCAGATGCCAAGTCAAATAGGCAGTGAGACCATTAATGAAGGTGCTTATTGAGCAGTTGCACCGTAGTAAAGTCCCATAGTGACGCAGCTGTCCAGTCTACAGCGAACAGTATCTTTGCCTTTAATAAGGTTCAGACTTAAACAAACTACGTGTCACAGAACTATCCACGTAACAGTGATGCTATGTTTTAATGCCGAATTCGAATGCATGGCCTTGACTGTCCCGCCTCCATTCTGAATCGTCCGATTCTCACTTAGTATTGTGATATCCGTTCAACTGGATTCTCACTTAGTAATGGCGTGGTAAATGATAACCTATCTGTTGTAATTTTAATGAAAAACGCTTCTCGATAAACCTACCCAAAGACAAACGCGTAGCGTAACAAAAAGAGACACGTAGCGGGTGGGTCGGGTCCAATCCGCAGGTACCCATAAATTATTTAAAAATAAATAAATAAATATTTATTTTTAATCAAAAGAAATAATAAGAGTGAAAGCAGGAAAAACCTTAAAAAGTTAAACATCAGTTCTTTCTTTTTTTCTGTTGAATGTCTTGAACGAAAGCACCACAATCACTTGTATAGCATAAAAAAGTATCGGACGGACTTGCAAAATCACAAATTTTTAGGACTAGATTGCGAAAACACAAAAAAATAATTTGTAT
>JANZXV010000003.1:7807677-7820968 GCA_027576455.1 Erythroxylum roigii
AATATATAATTATAAGAAAAGTCATCAAATTTATAAAAATATATATTTACAATAAAGTTATTATAAATATCTTCCATATATACATTGTCAAAAGGATGAATTTGATTTTAAACTTGCTAATACAAAAGTTGTTGCAATTGTTCTTTAGATACATGCATAAAAAGGGTATAAGAATTGTTTAAAGTTTGCGGGTAAAGTAGTGGAAAATTTAAAATATAAATCATATTAATTATTAGATAGATACGAAATAATTTAAAGTAAAATCGTTACATCATATAAAAAAGATAAGAACTTTTCATTTAAAATAGGTTAGTTTAATATAAAATTCATATTATGTAAATAATAATTTACTTAATATTTTATTGTACAAAAACTATATTTTTAATACTATTTTTATATAAAAAATATATTAAAATTTTATATTTTATAGGAAAAACCTTAACATTTTAAAATTATTTGAATTTAATCATAAATTGACGAAAAACAAGTTTAAAAACATGTTGAGAATTAACAAATTGTAGTGGTAAGGGAATAAGTTGTCATGACGGATCACTAAACACATTTCTTCAAGTTAGATACACGAAACACGTCATGTATTTGAGCTGAAGGGGGCAGAGCTAGCCGATATGCAACTTGACCAATTCGCTCAATGATGTGGAATGGACCAAAGAATTGCTTGTAGAGCTTGTTGAATTGACGGTAAGCTATAGAGGATTGGCGATAGGGTTGCAATTTTAGAAATACCCAATCATTCTCCAAAAAGAAACATCATTTCTTTTACAATCGAATTGAATTTTCATGCGAATCTGAGTACGTTGTAGGTTGGCCAGGAGAGTGTTTAACACATTAGCTCATGACTTCAATAAGTCTTCAACAGCAGCAATCGTAGTGGAGGAGCCTATATAGTCCAAAAGTGTTCGTGGGGGAATGCCCAAATACAGCCTCAAATGGGGTAATTTTAATGGCAGAGTGCTATGAAGTGTTGTAATGCCCTCAGCCCATGGCAAAAACTAAAACCATTGCTTGGGATGGTTCGAAGCGAAGCAACACAAATAATCTTCCAAGCAGCAATTGAGTACCTTGGTTTGTCAGTCGATTTAGGGGTGATAAGCGCTGCTGGTTGCAAGAGCAGTTCCCTGCAGTTTGAACAATTCTCTCCAAAAAGAGCTCATGAAGATAGGGTCTTTATCTGAGGCAAGGCTGGCTGGGAAACCATAGAGGCGCGCTATATCTCGAATGAAGATCTCATCAACTTGTGGAGCTGAAAAATGTGCTAATAAGGTAGAAAAATGGGCATGCTTAGAGAGTCTATCCACTACTACTAAAACTGTGGTTTTGCCAGCAGAGAAGGGCAGGTGAGTCATAAAATCATAGACAACGAATCCCATATCTTTCCGGGAATGGGGAGTGGCTGGAGTAGGCCTTGTGGCACTTTGTTGAATGGTTTAACCGTCTGGAAAACTTGACATTTTACCACATATTTCCTAATACTTTGCCTCATCTTTGGCCAATAAAAAATGCTAGCAATGAGAGCTAGTGTTCGTTGCATTCGACGTGTCCTTCGATGGGTGAGTTGTGGAATTCATGCAAGATTAAGGGTTGGAATGCAGATTCTAGAGGTATGAGAACTATGCCATTGTACCAAACTAGTCCATCCTTCACGATGTGCCACGGAAAATCAATAGGGGAATCTTGAATAGAAGTAATGAGTTGGGTAGAAGCTTTATGAGTACAAATTCTTGTAAAGCATCCCAAATAGCAATCATTGGCTTAGAAACTATCTAGAGGGCAAGGAAAGTGTTGTGGGAAACTCTAGACAATGCATCAGCTGGTTTATTCTCATCTTCAGGTTTATATGCAATATCAAAATCGTACCCAAGAAGTTTGGTGAGCCATTTTTTTTGTTCTGGTGTTTGAATAACCTAATTGTGGAGAGCACGCAGACTTTAGTGATCGGTTTGGACTGTGAATCACCTCCCAAGAAGGTACTATCACCATCGTCGAATGGATTTAGTTATTACAATCATTTCTCGACAATAGGTGGAAGAATTTTGAAGTCGTGGTGGTAATTCCTTGCTGAAAAATGCTATCGTATGTCCATTTTGTGATAAAATTGCTCCAATCGCTTAAGCAGAAGCATTAGTCTGTAGCAAAAAAGGCGCATCGAAATTCAGAAGGGCCAATACTAGCGTGTTGGATAGGGCCCTCTTCAAAATTTCAAATGCTGTGGTGACCTCCATTTTCCATACAAAAGCATTTTTGCACAAGAGTTGTGTCAAAGAAGCAACAATGGTGGAATACCTTGCTGTGAACCTTCGATAGTACCCTGTAACTAAAATCTTGTGGCCAAGATAACCTAATTCGATACAACCAAATTTGCATTTAGAGAGCTTTGCAAATAAAGAGTTGTTCTATAAGATAGTGAATACGGACTCCAAATGTTGCAAATACTTATCCCAGTTGGGGCTATATACCAGTATGTCGTCAAATAATATTGTTGAGAATTAATTCAAATTTTAAAGTTGTTTAAATTTTTTTAGAATAAGTCTTAGATTATCTTAGAATAAGTCTTAGATTATATTTAATATTATCTTATAAGTTAAATTTAGTGGCTGAAAAATCTATTTAGTTGTTGATATTTTGTCTATATAAGGCAATCAAGTTCAATAATAAAATGATGAGTGTGTTCACGTATTGTTCAATCTTCGTCTTATCTCATCTCCTTCTTCTTCTTTGTCTTCAAAATTCCAATAAATACAAGGACATGTCGTCGTAGATTCTCCTGAAAATTGAGTTTATTAATGCTTGGAACGTGGAGGGAGCATTGGAGAGTCTAAACGGCATGACAGTGAACTCGTAATGACCTTCGTGTGTTCGAAATGTTGTCTTCTCAATGTTTGGTGGGTGAATTCGAACATGGTGATAACCTACACGAAGGTCAAATTTAGAGAATACAGAAGCTTCGTGGAGTTCATCTAAAAGCTCATCCACCATTAGAATTGGAAACCGATCCTTGGTTGTTACTGTGTTTAGAGCACGATAATCGACGCAGAAGCACTATGAGGCATCATTTTTTTTGACCAAGAGTATTGGGGAAGAGAAGGGGCTTATATTGGGAAGGATTATACCATCCTTTAACATTCTCCAACTAGTTTTTTGTACTCAGATTTATCAAAATGGGAGTAGCGGTATGGTCTTACGTTGATTGGTAAGGTATTAGGCAAGAGAGGAATGCAATGATCCAAGAATCTATAAGGCGGTAACCCAGTGGGTGTAGAGAAAATTTTTGGGAATTTGGTAAAAAGGGTGTTGAGGGCGTTGAGAAAAGGTGAAGGGGTGTAGCTCCGGTCACTGGTTTAGGGGAGGAGTGAATTGAGTTGATGGAGAGATGATAAAATTGGGTCGCTGCTTGAGTGTTTGTTGTAACGTTTACGTGGCTGTAGAGATATGTGGGTTAGGTTTGGTTGCCGAAACCCACTTAGCTGGATCTTAGAACCTTGATGTTCAAACTCCATCCATAAAAAGTTATAATCAAACAAAATGGGCTCCAATTCAGAGAGTCACTAAACCCCTAGAACAAGGTCTATTCCATAAATGGGAAGGAGTAGTAAATCAATGGTAAACACCGCCTGTCCCAGATGGATTAGTGTTTATCGACAAGTACCGATCACTTTGAGATGAGGTGAGGCTTGGATAGGTAGTCTCAAATGAGTGGCTAATCGAGTTTGGATGAGCTAATCGAGTTTGGATGAAGTTATTTGTTGATCCCCCATCGATCAAGAAAATGATTGGGTGACTAGTGATAGAACTCGCTAATTTCAGGGTGGAGGAAACTAGTTATCCTATGAATGCTTGGAACAAAATCTGAGGCGGTCTGTCAAGGCCACCGGTAGAGTTCCCCATATTAACATCATTGTTTGCTTCACTTGCATCCCCTTCTGTTGTGATTGAGTCCTCTTCAGCAGTGAGATAGAGAAATTGAGGTGGCTTGCACTGATGTCCAGAGACGAATTTCTCTTCGCAATTAAAGCATAGACCCTTTTCTTGTCTAGTTACCATTTCAGCCGGAGTGAGTCTCTTGATATATAAGGTAGTGTGTTTGAGTTTCTGGGTTGTTTAGTTGGGTGTCGTGTTTGGGCTTTAAGGTGGTGAGGAAGTATAGGAGAATGGGGTAAGAAGGGGTTGTGTTTTAGTACGGGTGGTTGGAGGCAGAGAAGCCTTTGTTGCATTGCACTTGTTCTACACAAGCTTAGCCATGCCCATGGCTTCACTGAGAGTTTATGGTTTCAGGAGGCAGAGCTCTCGTTGGATGTCATCTCTAAGACTCGAACTAAAGCAGTTGAGCAAGTTGGAATGACTCAATCTTGTTCTTCCAGTCGACACGACCTCAAATTTAGCAAGGTAATCTATTGCGGTGGTGATTTGCTTCAGCTTGTAAAGTTGGGCTTCATGGATTAAAAATTTCGATGGCCCAGATCTGAGATCAAGTTGCTGAGTGAATGCCTCCTAAGCCATCAACTGAGAAGTGGAATGCATCCATTGACACCATTGCAAAGCTGTGCCCGTCATATAAAACGCAACAATGTTGAATTTCTGTTCAGAGGAGGTGTTGTGATATGCAAAGAAGCATTCAATCTAGAATAACCAATCTTGAACATTGTCACCATTGAATAGAAGAATTTCAAGTTTAGGTAATCTGGGTATGTAGGTGTGGGTTGGATTGGAGGTTAGTGCAGTTACATGTATAGAAGGAGGTTGGGCTACGATGTGAGAAGAAAAGGAAGTGGCAGGGTGTTTGGAAGCAGAAGTAAGGGTGGTTGTGAGCTGAGTATGCCCCTATTAGAGACCTTGCCCAATATGTCATGGAGGACGATGATATGGGTAGATATGAAAGTGTTGAGCTTGTCCAGAGACTCATTGTATTGTTGTTGCAGTTTCTCCAAAGTAGAAGTGTGTTCAATAATCATAATCAATTGTTGATAGTATTGGTCGATGAGCTTGGAGATTTGGTCCTCAATAACTTTGGAGCGTGTGACCATTCCTTCTGTAGTCGTAGCTCTCTCAATGAAAGCACTCAATGATGCTAGCAATTTCTAGATGGGAGAAAGAAGCTAGGACTTTGTTGGCCTGACATTAGAAGATGAAGAAAAAAACAAAAAAGGAGGAAAATATATATAAAAGATTGAGAGAGAGAGAGAGAAGACAAAGGAGTTGTTGAAAATAACTTTTTCGCACCCCTTTATTGTATTCATTCTCATATTTATAATAAGTTTGTAACAACCTTAACAAAGTTCCTATTTTTGCTGCAACAACATATTCACTCAATTATTACACCTTTCACACCTTTTAGAAGACAAGATAATCATTGTATTTTAACGACATTTTTCTGATCCTAGTACTTCTGCTTTGTGAAATCAACTGGGATTGATCTGGGTTGCTAGCAATTGAATTCTGGCCTGCAACAACTTCTCAATAGAATCTTTAGCGTATTTCATATTTCAACATCAAACTTTATGATCCGACACTATCCACTAGGCTAAAAGTATAAATCTAAATTGTTAGAATAGATCAAGATCCTCTGACATCAACTTTGATCTAGATAGAAAGAACGCTAGACTTGAATGTACAAAATTTAAAAGACACAATCAATTTTTAATTTAAAAATATTTTTATTATTTTAATTCACAAAAATATCATTTGATATTAAAATTTTTAAATTTTATTTTTGTTAGACACAACTTGTAATTTTAAGAAAAATATTATATAATTAATCGTGCCTTTAAGTTACCTTAAAATAAATTATTAAGTCATTAATTGATAATTAATCAAATTTAAGTGATTATTTAATTCATATTAGTAATTAATTTTTTAAAAATAATTTGATAACAATTAATAAAATATTTTATAATTTATAATTTCTTAAATGAATAAACATAAAAAGTATTTTGTATCTTTAATCAATTTTAAATACTTCAATTATGTCAATGATCCACGTTTCCTTAAGCTATAGTGGGTTATGGCCCAAACATTTGTACCAGAAGTGTAGGGCTCCGAAGCCCTGGTCTGCAGTGAGATGCATACCATTGTCGTGTTACGATGTCGCAGACATTTCTGAGTTCTGAGCCGAGAGATGGTCCCTAGTTTATCACCCGAAGACGGACATAAGGTCACATTCACTATTTTTTGGTGCGTGCTGGGTTCCACCTTCCACGATAGGATTCATGAAAAATTGAAAAAGGGTTTTTAAGTGATTCCCGATAGAAAAGACATCCCTTTCTACTTCAATGTAATATTAAAATGATAGATGTTTACACGTTATAATCAAGGAGGGGACCTTTTCGCGGAAGAGAATAGGTATAGGCAGCAAGTAATGTAGATGGTTACACCTTAACCAAAACAATAATAATAATACAATGGGTGATTTTGTTACCTAACCTATACCTACTGCAATTAAATTATAATTGACCTGATTTTAATAAATTATTTAAGACATAAACAATTCAAGTATTTAATCGTCAAATCAAACTCTATAATTTCTTTAATTACGGGTACAATTTGCACACAAAAGAGTGGTTACTGAACATCTGCGTCAGTGTTTTAAAAATTGGACCGAATCGGTTGGTCGGGCAGGAGAACCGGTAACTTGGAGTATGAAACGATTCGGTTTAGTCCTTATTTTTTGTGATTGATCGACCGGTTCATTTTTCGATCGGACCGGTAAAAACTGCTGAATCGGTGAAAAAAGAACTGACCGATCCATTTAAAATACCTTGATTTTAATGATTTCAACTTGTATGAATATTATGATTAGTGATCTTTTTTTTTATCTTTTTGATGAAATATAACTAGTGAGCTTTGTTATCTTATTTTGTGTTGCGTTGGTGAACTTAAAAAAAAACTTGTATATTTTGAAGTTTGAAAGTTTAAGTTAAATTTACAATTAGATAAATAATTAAATAGTATGCTTAAAAATTATCTTATATATATAATATATATAAAATAAAAATTTATATATTTATTAGTCACCGGTTCGATCACGGTTGAATTCTGATTGAACCATTAACTCTTGAATCAGTTGCTTCTCTGGTTCAATTACCGGTCCTATTTTTAAAACATTTCTCTTTATTGACTTAGTCGCCTTCATCTCTAACGTCCCTGTCTTATTGTAAGCTAATTTCAAATAAATAATGTTTGGACAGAGTTTTGGAACTCTAGTTGCCAAATTAATTATACCTTGATTCATTCAATTATGTCTCGCCAGGATTTTAAATTGATTCTAATACCAAGGCAACACTTCGCCGACCGTCAAATACTTGTATAATTAATACCTTCCGTACTCAAGAGTGCTCGTAAAGTTATTAAGCACTTCTTCTATTCATGTTTTCCGTCAGGTAGATAACTAAGATCTGAATTTAGCATCGTAACTTTCTACGTTATCAACTTTAGATTATTGAATATTGGAGTTCAATTCAATTAACCCACCGTGAACGAGAATGTCACTCTCATTTCTTGTAATGTAAGCCAAAATATTAAAGCGGAGATGCTTTAGAAGCTTAGGTTTCAAGATAATCTACTATATCTTGCAGAGTCCAACGAAATCTATTCAACTTGCCCTTAATACGCAACTCATTGTTTTCACAGGAAAAATGCGCAAGTTCCTACCAAATCCGTTGATTCCAATCTAAACGACAAAGAAACGATACACTCTCGTTCTTGTGCGGAGACAAAGAGAAGTATATATTTTTGACCAAAATTGCATTTTGAACTTTAATATTTACTATAGAAGAACACGACTTGAACCTAACGTTTTAAAACGTTTAAATTGAACCATAAATTTTTTAAAACCTTCAGAATAGACCACGGAAAATTTTAAATATTATGTCAGTATATATATAGATACATTATTTAAATAGAAAGTGGATTCTACTGCCCTATAGTATCGGGGTCTACAATTATTCATTTTACACCGTGATCTCACTTACCATGTGATAAAGTGGGACTTACCGATATACATTTTAGATAGTAGGTCTCACTTACTACGTGATGATAAGGTTCATCTTTTATTTTAAAATAAAAAATAATGCAAAGTCACTTATGAGAAGTTATTACCGTTAAATTTTTCATCTCTTTAAGGTCTATTTTGAATGTTTTAAAATGTTAAAGTTCAATTTGAATGTTTCAAAATATTAAAATATGTTATGTATTTTGTTATAAGCGTTGACATTTAAAATTTGCTTTTAGCTTATATACTTTGGGAAAATATTATGGACATACATTGAAAATCTTCGTGAACTTCTCAGAGCTGTTGAAAAGGAACATTTGTTCCTTCCAAATAAAATCCTAAACAAAGTTGCACTCATTATACCCTTCATTCATGTTGCTACGTTTACACCTATCTCATACACGATGATGCGACCTTACGAGGAAGAATGTTCTCCCATGAAGAGATCAAAAAATGACATTAATAGTGTTATTTCCAACGCTTACATAGTTGCTACAAGAATTACTTCTCATTGATGAAGTACTCAATTGGCAAACCAATAATTTTGTTTCTCAAAATAAAGTTCTTCGCTGAATTGATACTAAGCTTCATGGTCTAAAATATTGAGTATTAATGTATCTTCTTATATCAAGATCAAGTTGAACCATTTGATCAATGGAAGTGCTATCCTCACAATTGCTCTTGATTTTAACATTAGACTAGATGATCCCACATTGTCTGAAAGGCTACAGGTTTAAGTTCAAATTATTGGAGCAGAGCAAGATCTTACAACAATTATGGTCACCTTACACCATCAAGGTATTAGGGCTTCATACCGACCTTAAGGTTTCATTCTTAATATAAACTATATAGATCACGTACTTAGTTATGTCGTACTAGGGAGAGGGATGTTTACAAGATTAATGTAATTCTCGGTAGACTAAATTTGATGATGATATTACCTATGTTTTGTTGCTGATAAAATAAAATGATAAATTTCAGTATTAATTTTTTCTAATTGTTCAATTTTAAGTTTTACTAAGAAAATGAAATAAAAATAACTTAATTTTGAACGTGGTCGAAGTATCTAATTGTACAAGTATACTTTTATTTTCTCAAATTCTCAATTTTATCTTAAGTATCAAAACGCAGCTTTAATACAACATCAAAACAAAGGATGTATGTATTATTTATATGATGAATGAAACATTTGCATTGATTTTGCATGCCTGCTCGCACTTAAGCTCCATATAGAACCCTAATATCTCAAGAGTGTGTTTGGTAGATTAGAATCACTATTTTATTTATGATCTATTATTAGTAATAGGTTATTCTTTTATTTGGTTGAAGAAAACATACATAATTTATATTCCAAGGGTTTACTTATTCTTTGAGTTTGGAGAATAAGTAAACTCATCATCGCCATCTTTATCTATTCCAAATGGGTTGGGAATAAAATTAAGGGCATGTTCTACAAAAATATTCTTAAAGAATCTATATAAGTACTTAACAATAATAATAATAATAATTTAGTTAGTGGAGACAAATGAATATTTTGATTTTTTTGTGCTCAGCTTTCTTGTGGCATAAACGTTTAAGTCAAATTTCCAAAGAAAGACTACAAAGATTGGCAAAGAATGAAAATTTACCAAATATAGACTTCACTGATTTTGGTGTGTGTGGATTGCATTAAGGGAAAGCAAACTAAACATAGAAAGAAAGGAGCCACAAGAAGCACACAAATTCTTAAAATTATACACACTGACATATGTGGACCTTTCGATGTTCCATCTTTTAGTGGAGAAAAGTATTTCATCACATTTGCTGATGACTTTTCATGATATGCCTATTTATTGCATGAGAAGACTCAAGAAACAAATGCGTTAGAGATGTTTGTTCATGAGGTGGAAAGGCTTTTAGATAGAAAGGTAAAAATTGTCAAATCTGATCGGGGTGGGGAATTTTAAGGAAAATGTAATGAGTTAGGTCAATGTCCAGGTTCATTTGCCAAATTTCTTAAAAAGCACGGCATATGTGCTCAATACACAATGCCAGGTACACCACAACAAAATGGTATGATAGAAAGGCGTATTCGTACATTAATGGATATGGTTAGGAGTATGTTAAGCAATTCGTCTTTACCCTTATCATTGTGGATGCATATATTGAGGTCAACTGTTTACTTATTAAATAGGGTTCCTAGTAAGACAGTTCCAAAGACTCATTTTGAACTGTGGACTAGAAGGAAACCTAGTATAAGGCACCTACATGTTTGGAGTTGCCTGGCGGAAGTAAGAATTTATAATCCACATGAAAAGAAATTGGATCTAAGAACAATTAGGGGATTTTTTATTGGTTATCCAGAAAAGTCTAAAGTGTTTATATTTTATTGTCTTAATCATACAACAAGAATTGTTGAAACTGAAAATGCTAGGTTCATTGAGAATGGTGAAACCGGTGGGACTGTTGAAAAACCACATAATGTAGTTATTAAATAAATAAAAGTTCAAGTTCCCTTACCGGCTTCTTCAATACATGTTACTCTTACGGTTGTAGAACGGTTTGACAATTTATAGGAGCAACAAATAAATGATCAAACACTTCCTGAAGAGCCTATGGTTAATGAACTTATTGAACCTATAATAAATGTTCCAATTGTAGAAAAACCACAAGAAATAACATAAAGAAGGTCTTAAAGACCTAGAAAACCAGTTGTTTCTAATGATTATGTGGTATATCTATGTGTATATCTATAAGAGTCAGAGTTTGACATAGGAAATAAGGATGATCCAGTTTCATTTTCACAAGTCGTCGAAAGTATTAATTCTACTAAATGGATTGATGCTATGAAAGAAGAGTTAAATACAATGGAGCATATTGAAGTTTGGGATTTAGTCAAATTACTTGAAGGTTGTAAGAGAGTCAGATGTGAGTGAGTTTTTAAGACTAAATGTGACTCTTGTGGCAATATTGAAAGACATAAAGCTAGACTTGTTGCTAAAGGTTATTGTAACACCCCACTCTCGAGTGACCCGAACCAGACATCGATGGTGACATCCGAGTCCGTGCCCCACGAGGGTGGCGTGCTACATCACTCAGTTAAAACTCAGTATAAATATTTATTAGTTATGTTTTTAAAACACAAACATACCTTTCGCGGAAAAAATTATTATGAATGACCACGGAGCCCTTTTTGTAATTACAATTATTACAGTTCCTTAACTAGACACTTTTGACCTAATCATTTGTACAAACATTCAATAAAAGAAATAAAATTGTAGTAGACACTAATGCAGACGCGAACTGATCCCGACCCCTAATCTTCTCTTGAATGCTGTAAGTATACTCCCGTTGGTCTAACAGGGTATTCTTCTGAGTCCTGGAAAACAATTGTAGAATTTGGGTGAGTTTTTGCAAACTCAGTGAGTGACCATCGTTGATGGTTCACTCATCACATAACACATATTCATATCATATCTTTAGCAACATATATTTGACCAGTCATTTCGCATTCCCATTCACTATTCATTGATTCATGTTCTTTATAGCCTTGCTTTAGCAACCGAATTATGTCACATACCTATGCTCATTCATTTCACAATACGAATATTATTTCACATTTGATACGTTGTATATTTCTCATTCAATGCACTGAATCACTCATATAATTCATATGCAATGCACATGCAAGTCACGTTTCAATTCATGCAGTACTCAAGCAAATCACAAAGTCTTTCCCAAGAACGCATTCAGAAGTACCACATGATTGGACACAAGCAAACAATAAATGTACAAGGCATTCTTGCCTTTTTCCCATTTATAAATACTCAATCAATTGTGTATGCAATGCATATGTGACACTTTCCCATTCGATTACGGTGTTGTGACCGAGTGCCTAAACTGTCTCGTATCTATTAGATTCCGGGCTCATTGATAATTGTCCCATATAGGGCTCATTAAGCGTTAAACGCGTCTTAGGGGTAGGAGAGCCCTCTGGGTATGCACTACTTTTCTTCGAGCTCGAGGCTCTAATACAGTGAGCTTTTAGCTCTCGGTGGCTACTTCGGTCACAACTGTCATTATCTGTTCATGCATTCATGTATGAAATGCATATGTCCCAAGTAACCAGTAAGCAAGCAATTTTTTCCAGATTCGCAATTATCACAAATCATCACATCATAAGCACTTTTATGTCACATCTTTCGATACATCGGACCTTCTCTCCGGAATTCACAGTCATAATCAATCACAATTCCCGCCATTATTCACCACAGTAGATATATAATAATTGAGAGAACCGTCTAGGTTACTCACCTATAGCTTCCGAGCTAATGCCAGGAAGTCTCAGCGACGTCGGTAGATCGACGCTCCAAATGTGCTTCTATAACGGTCAAAATATATAACCATTATCAAATGTACGATCAAAACTATTTAATAATGCACATGTATTAATTAAAACGTGTACAATGCATGTTCATGACATTCCCGGTATCATTCCATAATTCCCGTCACAAAATATTCCCTTATGTCTTAGGAAACCATAGACACTAAAATCACTCAATTTGGACCCCTATAGGTCCAATTATTGATAAAACAATGAAGTATATGCGGAGAACTAACCAAGTCATAGTCTTTTAAGCAATCCTCTCCCTTTGATTCAATTCATCAATTGCAATTAACTCTCAAAATTCTACAAACCCACATGGAGAGGTAGACAATTGTCTTATGAATCCGACGCCTGAAGAATCAGGTCAATCGGAGGTCGAACGGACAAGTTATAAGCAAAAGAGTGGCGAGGGGTCAGTTCAGGGAAAATGTAAGTCCTAGTCGACTAGCCTAAGGATCCTAGTCGACTAGCTTGTGGATCCTAGTCGGCTAGCCAGGATCCTAGTCGACTAGCTCTATTACAATGGTAGACCTGGAAAACTTCTTCCGACATTCCAACTTTCACAAGTCATAACTCCTTACTCGGAACTCCAAATTGGACAAACTTGGTGTCAATTTAATAGAGAAAAGGGAGCTCTACGAGTTTTATGAAGGATATAAAAACTAATTTCACCTCTAAAGATGTCAAAAATGCAATCAAAATTACTTCCTACACAATATTTTCCAAACCAGTATACCATTCTTCAAACAATCATATCTTCCCATTCCCTTTGCCAAACATTCCAAAATTTATGTCCAAAAGAAAGAGAAAAACATGTTCTACAACTTTTATGAACAACGTGGAAGTAAATTCCATCTCTACCTAAGTCAAACTTTCACATGAAGGTTGCTGCCCTGTTTCACAATATCAACATATTGCCTTTA
>JANZXV010000003.1:7827842-7843196 GCA_027576455.1 Erythroxylum roigii
AACATCGAAATAATGAAAAATTCCTTTATTAATCATAAAATGATTTGTACAATAAGTGCTAAAGGTGATTGCCTTTAGAGCACTTCTCTAACACGACCAAACATAACGTAAAGGCTTCATTAATTGGTGTCTACTGGAATGAAGTAGCCAATAAAAGGTCTATAATAAAGCCCATAATAGTAGTATAATGATGAACAAAACATCGATAGTACCCAATCAAACCTGAAAAATCAAGTAGCGCGGTGAATGTTTCAGAAAAGGGTTAATCCAGGATGGCCCAAAATTTTACTTGAGTTTGCTTAAACACGTTTAACATAAATAACGTGGTCCAAGTAATCCACTAACTCCACTATAAAAAAACATTTAGTTAATTTGACATGAAGTTGATGAGTCTGTGATAACTATAAAACCCGTTTAAGATGTTTTACATGTTTGATCCATCCTTGGGTAGAAACTAGGATATCATTGAAAAAGACAAGCACAAAATTCCTTTAAAATGACCCCAACAAATCATTCATCATTCACTAGAAAGTAGAATATCCATTAGTTAAACTGAAAGACGTAACCGTTCCAAAGTTGTTCTATGAGAATCTTCATTTGCAAGTCAAATTTAACGATAACCCAGTCTAAAGTCTATTTGAGAAACACCTTATCCCTAAGTGACTCATGTACTAGCTCATCCACTATAAGAATAGGAAAATAATCTCAACCAATGACTGCAATTAAGGCCTTATAATCAACACGAAATTGTAATATTCTTTCTTTCGTTCGCATTAATATTAGCGGAGATGAAAAGGCACTTTGATTATGTTGAATGATCCCATCCTTAACATATCATAAGTTAGTTATGTCCTTACTTCCTTTTGAAAATGAGTGTATCTATAGGGTTTAATGTTCACGGGATTGAGTTAAGAGGGGTATATGGTGATCATGGTCTCTGTAAAGGTGTAATCTACGAGGGGTGTGAAAAGCAGGAGAGTAGTTAGTTAGGAGGGCTTGGATATTGGGATGAAACTTAAAAATGGCTTCGATGAATTCTTATTCGATGTCAGAGTGTGAGGTTGGTGAAGAAGTTTGTGAAATTTTTTTCCAAGAAAAAGTAAAGAGGGATGCAACATCATCAATGTCTAGTATTCTAGAAAGTTGGGTATGAATAGTAAGGAAATGGTAGCAAGTTGAACCAAAGATCACTCGTGATAGAAAGTCATAGTAGGTATAGAGCAATCAGAAAGAACATGCGTAAAGGTTCTAAGCCACTATATTCCGAAAGCCATATTAGCACCTTTAATGGCTGAAATGTAAAATGGTATGGTGAAGGATTATTGTTAATAGATTACGGAAATATTAAAGTAATAGCTGGCACAATGTAAGGAATCTCCATTGCGGACCATGATAGAAAGGCAAGGTTGCATAATACTATATATCCCATCCAAATCAATGAAAATTGAGATAGGTTTAGGAATGTCAATTTTGGTCCGACTTGACCTGATTTTGGCTTGGGTTGAATGGACCACGAGCCAAAATTGTTCCGCTCAACCGGGCCACGGACAGAGGTTGTGCCGGCCTGTGACCCAATCGTAATGTAAAAAATATTATTTTTGACATTTTCTAAAAAAATCCCAGTCCACCCGTAGCCCATCAGACCACAAGCCACCCAGCCCGTGGGTCAAGTCAGACCTGGCCCAACTTATTGACATCCCTAGATAGGTTTACCCATCAATAAATCCTTTTTCGGCTTAATGTTCCCGAGGAAAATGAACCTAAAATAGCCTCATTAGATAAATGAAAATGTTATACATCAAAAGAGTAAGAGGGTTATTCATTCAAACCTCAAGGACGAAACATTAAAACCTTACGCACTTGATTTATAATCATGGCATAAGGATAAGGAAGCTAAAACTACATTAAATATAGAACTTTATCCGAATTATTACACTAAATCACAAACTAAAAGTATAAAAGACTCTTGACCAAATGATTATATATGATCATGAATTAAAGTTATAAAAGAATCTTGACTCATTGTTATAAATAACTAAAAACAAGATTGTAAGATAATTTGTATGCCATAAGTAAATAACTTGCTAAGTTTAAAATGTTCTTTGAAGAACTAAAAAGAACTTTCATAACTATATTAATGATCAAATATATTGTTCAATTGAAAAGAAATAACCATGTAAATACTAAAACATCAAAACTAAGGTTTTAAAACTTAAATAAAAATTAGGGTTTTGATTAAACATGATATGGTGTATAGTCTTAGGCCAGGACATGTTGACAATAGACATTTTAGTGGTATAAGGTATAGTCTAAGACACACGTGAGTTTCAGACTATTGATCCTTCTATATTTCTAGGAAGTATGACCTGGTACATGTTTATGGATGGAGACTTCAACTTCATTTTAACTTTTTTAAGATATAAATGGTCTAAGGCATACCCATTTTGGCGACCATATCTCATTATTGAGTTATCCAACAAATTTATACAAGCTAATACATAACTATATTAAAAGCTATGTTTTACATTTAATTATTCTCTAACCTTCGCTCAAATAAAGTTAACTAAAAGTTGTGTTTATGTTAAATGATCCACATAATTGGTTTGTTTGTCAAACTCAAAGGATTAAAGGTAACTTGATTTATATCATTCCCTCCTTATTTTAAAATATTTGTTCTCAAGTCATCACCTACATCAAAAGGAGTTAAGTAAAAATATTAAAAGTAGCGTTCATATTCTACTCACATAAAAGATTTAATTGATAAGCATTATCATTGATTTATTCAACAACTTAAAATATATCGTCCATCTTTAATTACAATTTTAAGCGTTTTTAGTCTAAAAATGCCTCCTTTATCATATGCACCCATACTCAATCACCTAGTTAAAAAGGTAATTTTCTTTCTCCTTTTATTAGCCTTGGAGGCATATTCTTTATTTTCTTTTGTTGTGTCGTCAAACATTTTCATGTAGTTGTTTCACCATTTCAACTTTCTTTTTTTCTTTAAAAAAGCTACTCCTCTTATGAACAAGTAAAAAAATCAAATGAAGTTAGTGGGTTACATCAATAAGTAACCTAAAAAAGTGAATAACTAGTAGTATTGTAAATAACTATGTTATATATAAATTCAATGAATGACAAACAACCTTCATAACTTTCAAATTCTTTTGAGCGATAGCATGTAATAAAGTAGTCAAATTCCTATTTGCCACCTTAGTTGGACCATCAGTCTGAAGATGATAAGCAATTTAAAATAATAATTTAGTTCCAAACCTTCCCTATAAAACCTTTCAAAAGTTGTTAAGGAACTTGACATCTATATCAAACATAATACTCCTAAAAACACTATCTAGTCATAACATCTCCTTAAATAATAAGTCAACTATGTTAGTTGCTTTATCGATTTTACTACACGCAATAAAATGTGTCACCTTAGAAACCTATGAACCCAAAATTCATTAAGGACTGGAAAAGGAGTATAGAAACCATGTGACATAACTTTAAACTTAGCTTATCTACATGTAATACAATTAACACAAATTCTTTTAACATCATGATATATGTGAGACAAAATGAAATGTTCAAGCAAAACATTTAAAAAATTTTAATGCCAAAATGACCCATAAATCCTCTCTAATAGGCATTGTGTACTAACAACTTTCTTAAAGAACTTTTAGCATACACAAGTTATTTTCCTTAAATGAAAACCTATTGTGTTTGAATTTTTCTAAAGCAATTTTCTTACAAGCCGTAAAGATGGATGCAAAATCATCATCATTCGTGTATAATTTCTTAGCTTACTCAAAGCCTAACATTTTTACATTCAACATAAAAATCAGGGCATACTTTTAGGATAATGAATTAGCTACGACATTTTCCTTACCTTGCTTATACTTGATCACATAAGAAAATGTATCAATGAACTTCATGTATTAGGAATGATATCGATTCAACTTTACTCACCCTTTCAAATGCTTAGAGGATTCATGATCAGTGTGAATAACAAACTCTTTGGACCACAAATAAAGTTGTTAAGTTTCCATACCACTTACTAATGCATATAACTTTTTGTCATAATTTAGATTGTCAAGAGGAGCTTCATTGAAGTTGTTCGTGATGTTATGAATTAATTTATTTTATACCGCAAATGTACAAAGTAGCTGTAGCTAGCATTGGTGAGTTAATCCTACGAGGAATATGAGAACTAGTAATAACTCTTTTCCTATTATCTAACCGAAAATTGAGGTGATTTTGATAAATTAGATTTTTTTTAAAAAATAAACTAATGGCAAGGCAACACAATCAAATAAACTGGAATAGCAAAACAATAAAACAATGGTACATGGAATTTGAATCCCCTTAGAACTTCTTATGCATTAATAATTTCATTAATTAATTTGATCTATAGTTAATTGGATTATGAAAATTTCTCAATTATGCTAATATCTTTTTCATTACTATTAACACCCAGTTCTAGGTTGATTAATTGAAATCTCTTTCTAATTAAAATCCTTAAATTCACATGAATTGATTTATTAATTTCAGTATTAGGTTTAACCCCCAACCAAATCAGCCCTTCATATAACCAATACACTTCTAAAATCTGGGTAGGTGTAGGATGATCTTAACACCAAGAAGACAACAACATAAAAGATAGCTTGAGCTAGCTTCTTGATGCAATATCTTGCAAGAATTCTAAGTGAAATTGAAGCAAAATTCAGAGCTAAGAGACGGTGGATGGTTTCGGTGGAGATGCTTGAATGAAGCCTGCAGAAACTTCTTACAAGCTTAACACCTAAGTAACTAGGTGTCACTCTCACAATATGGCATTTGTCACTATTGTATGTGTCCCATTTGCCCACCATATAAGCCATTAAATGTCTCAATTCTATTAGGCCACTTGTCACTTAATCAATGTTGCCAATTGTCATTCAATTATACTATCATTTATCCCTTATTTACTTATGCCAAATGTCACTAAATGTATAAACTTAGTCATCCAAATTTTCATGTAACAACTTTTCTTGCCACTTGACATTTTCCTTATCCAAATGTAAATTATAATACATCAATTTTCTAATGGTATCAATTAATTCCAAATTACTAATAATGGTCCATCAAACCAAGATTCAACACATATACAATTCACAATCATATCACAGTTTCAACACCTATCATATTTACTTTCATGAACGTGTAACATTTCTCTAGTAGGGTGTAATTTGGGGCCTTACAATCCAAGCTGACATTAAGAAGGAATCTAAGTGCTTCTTTTGCAAGAAAAAAGGACATATGAAGAAGGATTGTGTCAAACATATGTGAATTGGGAACTTAGGTGAGTACATGTAAAATGTAATTACTTAATGTATAGATTGTTGCATCATTGCAAATGCTTATGTTTATAAGGCATGTTGAGTTTGATAAAATGTGAATGAATATGGTCAAGTTGAGCAAAATGGAATAAAGTCATGTGTTTTGCAATATAATCTTTACATGAGGATTCTGAAATGTAAATGTTTTGTTTTAAAACTACCAAGTCCTAGTTACGGGTAAATAGGTATGCCTAGAAGGGTCTGCAGCTGCTCCTGTAACTTAACACTAAGGTGTCCCCTGATTATCGACACTATGGTGTCTCCTGATTATCGACACTACGGTGTCCCCTGATTTTGAGACATAAGTCTCTTCTGTTCTGTGATACCAATCATGATATCTTTCATTCTAATCCTGTTACCCACTTCTATAAAAAGGATTAGCAGGCTAACCTGTTTTGTATTCTAATACATATTCAATTTTGATATAAACAAGTTCTGATTTGATATCAGACATATCCTAATCTGAAAGAAGTTATATTCTAATATGAAAGAATTATATCCTGTTCTGATACTTGTACATTTTTGTTATGATATTTATATGTTTTGTTCTGTATTGATGAATCATATTCTGTTCTGAGACACACAATGTTTGGATTGCTCTTTAATGTAAACAATTAAATATTGCTGGTGATACGATCAGATTTTGTACATGTGAATGCTAGACGACTTTTAGAAACAACCGCTAGTTTATATCTTGTTTAATTATTCCCCACTAAGCTATATGTTTAGCATGGTGGTTTTGCCTCCGTGTAGGTTCTGATAAGAAGGTTTAGAGACTGGGACAAAAACAACTGCAATGGCCAAGAAGAATATGTTTTGTTTTGAAAATGTTCAGTTTCTTTTTGAGTTGTACTCCATATGTTGAGACATATTGTATTTTGACGTAAACGGTTTGTAATAACCTAAATACAGGTTGGCTTTTGAATTTATGACATGTATTTTGATAAGTACAATATGTATGATATATTATGTTTATAAAATAACATCTAATGATATGTAATGTATATTTGTATGAGATTCTATAAGTGCTTTGGAGTGTTTGGCATCTTTTAGTTATGTTTTGTGTGGCATTGGCATATCCTCCCAGGAGGTATGTAGGTGTTACATGGATAGGTATTTGACCTTTTCTCTTTAAATTGGCTTGATTTTTCTTCTTTCGTTGAACAACTAGATGCGCACTTTATAAACTCTCTCCCTGTTCAATCAACAATCTCCCTTCCTCTTGAACACATATGGTCATTAATTCATTTATTGACTACTTATCCTTATATGTATTATAAGAGATTATAAAGGGTTTGTATGGTGCGAGAAGGGTGTTCAAAATGTAATGCATGAGAAAAGAATCGGACATATCAACCTTGAGTTTCTTTAACTGAGTCGTGATGTCCCTCATCTTCATGATGTGCTCTCGCACATCTTGGACACCGGTGAGTCTTGTAGGTGAAAACTTCATAATTAGAGTACTTGCAAGTGCTTTATCTAAAGTTTTGAATTTCTCATTATTGGCCTTCAGTCGAGCATGGACATTGTCATGTTATTCTATATAATCACGAATACTAGCAAAAATTTTGGTTTTTATGAACATCACACTTAGGCGATTATATTACTCCCAACGTTCATAAAAAGCAATTTAAGTTGTAGTGCTAGCCTTAGTTATCTTAGGTGGTTCATCCTTTTAGATAGCATAATCAATGTCCATCCATCGTAGATGAAGAAGAATTCTCTACTTCCAAATCTTATAGTTTTCAACCTTCAATTTAAAAATTTCACTACTTATATCAAAAAAACTAACAGTTTGAATAACTGCATAATTTAAACTTACATGCTATTTATCAATAAATTGAGGCTAACAAACTATATATATGTGTGTTAACAATATAACACATATCTTAAATGAAATAATTAATTCAAACATATTTATGTTAAACTTTACGATAAAAATATCAAATTATATTCCAATTCTTAATACTTGTGGGAAAATTAAAAAATAATTTAATATTTCATCCTAATTAATCATTCAAATATAATAACAATTTTTGGGAGATAAAATATATTATTCTAAAACAATTAACTACAATTAAATGTCTCAACTCTTTATGTGATTAAGTAACTCTTTATGTGATTAAGTACGTAGATATATAATTTTATTTAATTAAGTTTGTTGTGAATAAGGCTTAACAATTAATCATTAAAATATTTCATCCAAAATTTTATTCATAATACAAAAAATATAGGCATATTAATTATGTGAATAAAAATAATAATCTGATTCATGTTTAGCATTTTATAAAATATAACTTCAACGCATAATGTATTAGGATATTACCTTTGGTTCAGTTCGTAGAGGCTCACCATACACCCCACGTGGGTGAAAGTTCAAGCCTTTGCAACTGCATTAAATTTTTTTAAAGAAACAAATGATATCGTTTGGTGAAAACAGTCTTCTTCAAACTCTAGATAGGCCATAACGACTCAATTCGCTACCTGTTAAATACTAAACAAAACTAGATAGAAAAATACCACAACAATTTATCCTTTTAATATAGGAATACTTTTAAAACACTTAAATCGAATCCAAAGATTAAAAATTTTTACAGATAAATCAGTTCAATTTTTAATTATCGTTAAAAAATAAGACAAATAATTCTTAATTCGAAAGGAATCTATAACCATATAAATTTTAAAAAATAAATATTTCTAATAATTTCTCTTTTAGTCCATTTTAAGTATGCTCTATAGCCGAATTTCTTAAAATTTAGGATCAAAAAGACATTTGTCAAAGTAACACTTAAAGCATATTCCTTCTAATCAATAATATTCCTTATTAAATTATAACTAATGCTAGAGTTTTACATTTTTATCAATGCTTTAAAAATTGGATCAAAGATTAAACCGATAAAATAGAAAATTAAAAAAAAAAGATTTGGAGCCTCAAGTTGCTTATGCACAGCCAACTATACTGTTTATTAAATTAGAAAAGTACATACACGGAACTGCTGCCTAATTGGTAACTATTAAATTATGATGTAAATGTCAATGATGGAACAGACATCTTGAATCATGATTTCCAAGAATATGGGTTAACAAAAGAACATATAACAGGGATAGTAACGAAACGTATAACGGAAAAGGGCAATCAAAAGCCCATATAATCAGCATTCTATACAAAACCAGAAACCTTTAACTACAAAAAGTACTTCATCCGATCATCTCTCCTCATTGCATTATATACAGCTTGAACCTGGAACCAACACCAAGTATGACATGAAGAACTATCCTCCATTGTTACTGACAGAAACAGTATCACAAGATACGATAAATGCGGATAAGGGTTTTTGGGTAATAGTAAGCCACAACAAAGAATCACAAAGAGTGGAGGTCTAATTTCACGTTTAACTTTTTTCCTCGCCAACTCTGAAGGTGACGGGCTTGAAAAAAAAGGGAAATGATACTCTATAGTCCTCTTGTGCGCCTATGAGTGAGTGAGAGAATGAGTGAGAGAGAGAGACAGTACCTGCTCGCTAGAAACCACTTGAACAGGACCAATGTTGACAGACACATATTTGCCCCTTGATGATACTTTCTGTCTCACATGCCCCTACAGAACATATTAATTATCTGTTATTTCAACATACAATTTATAATTACAGAAGATTAAATACTTAATTGTGAATTCAGCTGTCGGAGCAAGGAATTTCACTTCCATATCATAAAAAACTTTTCTAGGATAAACCAGGCCATTGGAAGCAAATCATTATCTGTTACACACTGCAATTTTCCAGTTTCTCAAACTGTGATCAGTTACAGGAAAATTCATGTACTATGTTTAGTTTAAACATGACATGACATGATTATTTGAAAGCCAATGGCATTTTCAGTTTATGTGATGCAATGATTTGGATTTTTTTTTTCAAAATGGCAAGGCAATAGTGCAGAAGACTAGGTATTTGCGTTCATCTACAGCAACCCTTTAATACTCGAATATTTGTTGTAAGACTTTTTAAGAACACAAGAGCTTACTTTCTGAACTTTTTTTTTTTAATTGAACCACAGCCTCATCTTTTTCACAATCAGGTATTATTTAAGTATTCAAGATCATAGACTTCCTTGTAACAAAGTATAAACTTACATTGCACAAAACCTAAAACTGCCAAAGTATTGAGATAGAAAAGGGTTCTCTTAAATCTATTATACTTGTACATATATCAAGACAAAAAGATCCAAAGTGAATCATATAAATGAAGTGAGTTTGGTAAGGAGGAATACTGACCTCAGGAATTGGTTGTTGGATTACAGATTCAACGGCAACAACCATTGATTGCACAAAATCATCACCTCCAGTTCCAATTGCTGTAAACCCTCTAACTGTTGGGTATGAGTTCACCTGGAAAGTCACATCATTCAAAAACCGCACTCACTGAATATATGAATCCTTGATAATACAATATAATGCTTCACTAATCATGATTGAATGAGAAAGAAATTCGTCCAAAGATGTTTCTGTGGAATATCTTTGTAAGCTACTGAAGTTGATACTTAACATAAGCAATATATCTGCACTCAAATTCAAGCCATACAAAAGTAAATGAGATGACAAATTTGCAGGAAGCAAGAATCAAGGAAGTGAACAACAGTTACCTTCTGATCTAAAGTGAGCCACTCGTTAGTAGAATCATCTGTAACTGTACCTCCAATAACCAC
This sequence comes from Erythroxylum roigii, assembly GCA_027576455.1. Classification (NCBI taxonomy): domain Eukaryota; kingdom Viridiplantae; phylum Streptophyta; class Magnoliopsida; order Malpighiales; family Erythroxylaceae; genus Erythroxylum; species Erythroxylum roigii. The sequence continues at coordinate 7,837,916 of JANZXV010000003.1, forward strand.
ATTCGTGGTTTGTCCAATCCTTCCTTCTGCCTTTGACACCTCTGGACAAGAAACATAAGAAAGTGTCAAACAATAATTATCTAATTTATATAATATAAAAGAAAGGCCAATTGTACGATATCACTCCCGCAAAATCGATAACACAAGTTCCAATAACAACCCTAAAGCTATTGGATTCACGTTCCTCACTTTGTGGGTAGACCATCATGCTGTCAGCACCCTGTTTTGTGCACGCCATAAGATACATGTCGTTATATCCAATTTGTTCAGGACTAATGGTTGATGAACCCAATTGTTCATCCAAAACTAACAATCTCCGTATTCAACAGGTTTGCTCTGTCCTACGCTAAAGGTTTAAGGTAAAATGTGAACATTCGTCATGCACAAACTCAACGCAGACATCTAACAGGATAACACTAAAATCTAGCAAACTTACAACAAATTAACAACCACAACTGAATATCGAAATTAACACCGCCCCCACAAATCACCCCTCCAAAGAAAGAAAAAGCAAACGCGAACCTGAAATAGCTTTAAGAACAGCTTCTTGTGGCGGCTCTTGATCTTGGTCATTTTCACATGGTGAGGCACCATTATTATACGAGCAATTAAGCCAAGCCTGTCTTCCGAATTGAAAATCTGGAACCCTGAGGAGCTCACAACTGGATTTACGTTTTGAAAATTTAAACTTTATCGATGGAAGAGAATGAAAAGCTCGGTATGGATGTGACGGTCTCCATGATTCTGTCACGAACACCGAACGGAAAGCTGTCCTGCAAGCCATTTGTTCCTGCCTGTTTGTTTTGATTGAGGTTCTGCTACTTAACGCTTACGTTACCTGAAAAACCCTTTTCCTTTTCTTTTTCTTTTTATGTCTCGTGGCTGTTAGGCTGTCCATTCGATGAACCAGATATTTCTGTTTTGTTTTTGTGGAATGGGTCGGAGTGGAAGTAGCAAAAATGAAAAGGTGCTCCTGGAATAACCTTACATGTGGATAAAGTGGGCGAGAGTGTTCATGCGCTGCAAGGTCCGCATCGCACCAGATGCCGTCTCAGCCCGTTAAACAAGGCCTAAAGATTGGCCCTTTGTTAAGATTTTTTAATATTTTAAAAATTAAATCAAAATTGAATTGATAAAATAAAAATGTTTAAAACTCATTATTAAATTAATTAAAATTTTAAAATATAATTTTCAAATTTGTTTTTAAAAAATTTAAGATTTAATAAAAAATAAAACAAAAAATAATATTTGAGTAGGGCTATAGCCTATAGGGCTGCACCGTCTACCTTTGGGTCGGACAGAACGTATGATGATACAAATCGGAAAAACGACTTGTCGTTGATGTGTACAAGGCGATGTTTTAAGAGGGAATGTCGCGCAAAAGGAGTTCCGTCTTCTGACTCGTTGAGATGTACGGACTCGACAGGTCTGCCGCCGATGAAGTGGAACGGACGGCGTTTAGGAGAGCGGAGAAGAAGTACAAGCTCTACTATGACGAGGATTCCAAGAACACTAAAAAGTATGTCTGTTTAAATCCTTATAATGAGAACTGAACTTGTTTGATCTTTGGTTATTGATATGACGACGGCTTGGATTTGATAAGCCAATTCCTCTCAGGAAAAAGCAGCCGAAGAAAGTGGATTTGTCGGAGGTATTAGATTTTGAGGAAATCCTGGAATCTTATAGTAAAAGCTCTGAACTTCATCCTGAAGTTGTACCGCTTCAATGCGGCTTTGATCGTCCCGTTTTTTGCTTTAAAACTCGACCAGGTACTTCTACTCATGTTTATACTTTGATTCTGTTAATGTTTTATAGTTTTAGTTCACACCCACGAGAAAGTATGTCTATTTGCTTTAATTGTTAAACTACAAGTTTTGTTGAGGTGGTCTGTTATGGACTGCATAGGCTTTGTTTGGAAATTAAATAAAGTTTCCATTAACTATAGCCAAGCTATACCAACATTACAATGAGTTCACAAAAAATGGTACAAGGAACCAAAGCAATAGGAACAGATAATTAAAACCTTTTGCATCTATTTCTAATTCCAAAGTTACAAGTTCCATCTATTTCTAGTTTTACGCGTAATCCAATTTAGAGTTATAAGCCAATCATAAGAATGACAAAAAGCTGCTAGCAAATGTAAGATTCTGCTCTAGATAGCCTTAGAGTACCTGCATTGGAAGAACAAATGTTCTCTATCTTCTTCAGCTTCTTTGCATAACACACATATAGGGTCAAATGAGTCAAACCATCTGTTTTTAGTTCTGATCCTGTTCTTGATAACTAGCCAGGTGAATGCTGATGCTTTTAGGTTCAAGTAGTTCTTCCATAGGAGGTTGAATCAGGGTACAATTTCTCCCTCGGCCTGTAGTGCCTTATAGCATGACTTGTTAGTGAATACTCCAATGAGATCTGGCTTCCAAATTGCACTGTCCTTCATCAGCCCTTGAGTGATCCGAGGTTGGTATACCATCAGTGAGTTAAATCCTCTGAAGTTGCCACTCCATTGCCCATCAAGCATTAGTGAGGATACTTTAGCACTGAGAGGAACTCTGTTAATTAGATGGGAGATTTTGCTCCTTAAGAAGTGAGGGCTATACTCTTCTTATGGACTGCATAGTTGCTTTCTACTAATGTTAGGGGCTTGACCCTGTAAATGTGTGCAGTTCAAACACAAGTACTTGACTAATAAGTTATTAATCCAATGGAATTTAAATTGCAAAAATGGAGATTTGGAACCATTTTGGTCTGAATTGCTTAATTTGACATTCACTCTAGCAGTTGTCTTTAATGTCATTAGAAGGTTGGTTTAGATTCTTTTTGTTTCAGCAGCTGTGCATAGCTACTTCCTGAAACTAAAAATCAGGTCATACTCTATCTTATGTTAAAAATTTCTAAGTACTATATGTTTTCGATCATTTAAGGTTTTTGATAATTGGAATCATTGGAGATTGCAGGGTTTTATTTCATTCCAGGAGCATTGAGTGTTGAGGAACAATGCAAATGGATAAGAGAGAGCTTGACAAGCTTTCCACAGCCTCCCAACAGAACTAATCACAATGCAAGATATGGTCCTATACATGACTTGTTTATTTCAGCAAAAGACCAGAAAGTATTGGTTGTGGAGGACAATTCACTTGCTCAATTGGATTCTGAATCTGATGCTTGCCGCAATGGAATTGCTAAAACATGGAAATTTTATGAGCAACATACTGCTGCATTAGGAGATGAGAGTTGCAAATCCATTTCCGCATCAAAGCTCTTAAAGAAGTTGCGATGGAGTACCCTCGGCTTGCAATTTGACTGGTCCAAGGTAACTGCGATCTGCAATTTGCACATTTAGTGGATGTAACTTTTCTGAATCCCTCTTCAATTTTACCCATTGCCATAACATGATAATCAAACTTTGCTTGAAATGCAGCATAATGTTTATGGGGAATTAAAAGGCTATGATACCTTGCTCTTTACTTGTAGTAAAAATTGATGGTTAATAGTCGAGAAGAATTTAAAATCTCATGGTGCATGCACATAATGCATTATTCACTTGTGGCAACTAGAGCTATAATAAACACATTGCGTTACTAAGTATGCTGCTCCTCAAATCCTAGCTAGAATGCAAAATTTATCTTTAGTTGCCAGCTTAACTTTTCATTTTAAGCAGATAATTTACTTGTAATGCCAAATTTTCTTCTTTCACTGTATTTTGCTCGTGTTTGTCAGGTATGAATCAGTGACACAGATGAATCCAAAAGCAACTCTAAAAAATTATCAACTTATGAATTTTCAATGTATTTGTTCATGTTGCAGCGTAACTATGATGTATCCCTCCCACATAATAAGATCCCTGACTCACTTAGTCAACTGGCTAAAAGTATGGCCACTCCTGCGATGCCTCCGGGGGAAGAATTCCAGCCAGAAGCTGCAATAGTAAATTATTTTGGATTAGGTAATTGCAATTAAGGTATCATAAATTACCGCATTATTGTGCTTTCAAATCAATTCGCTGAAGATCACAGCAAGGTTTAGACACCGCCTGTCTCAGAGCCATTTACTCATGGCATCTGATGTGATGGTATAAATGTTAAATCTGGTTAAAAGGAAGTCACAAGCACACGGAATTCATTTACAGACTTGTCTATCTTTCCAGGCGACACCTTAGGGGGTCACCTCGATGATATGGAAGCTGATTGGAGTAAACCTATTGTAAGCATGAGGTACAATGGCATTTCATCTATGTCTTTTATCCTTTTATATTCTCAACTTCAGCGAGATAGTGAAGAAGAAAGAAAAAATGAATCGTCAATCATTGGTTGTTGTTGTAACTTTTCTCTCTCAGCTTGGGATGCAAGGCTATTTTCCTTCTGGGAGGAAAGTCTAGGGAGGATGAGCCATGCGCAATGTTTCTACGAAGCGGTGACATTGTGCTTATGGCTGGAGAAGCAAGGGAATGCTTCCATGGTAAACGAACTTTCTTCCTGGGAATCGTTTGATAAATCCATGCTACATCCTAATGCTTGGGATTGGTTTCTGATTGTTGTAGGTGTGCCTCGGATTTTTACGGACAAAGAAAATGCCGAAATAATGCCTTTGGAAGTGCATTTTTCACACGAAATTGATTTCTTAGACTACATCAGAACTTCAAGAATCAACATAAATATCAGACAGGTTTTTTGAATTCACCGTTTCTTTTAACTTCCAAAGTGGGAAAAAAGTTGTAGTATGCAATTCAAAAGGACGCTTAGATGAGATATTTTCAAGATGAACACTCAAACACTTGGAATTTTGTACTTCAGTCCCTTAATCAGTTTTGGTCTGCGTTAGCAAGTAGCATTATCTTCTTCTGTTCAGGCAACTAGTCGTGCAAGGTCAGCAAAGTGCTCATTTTAAGCCAAGCATTTTTGACAAAAATCTATATTGTTCAGTTGCATCCACGAATTCCTTAGGTGTGTTTACTTTGTGTTTACTTTCAAAAAACAGTTTTTTGTTTTCTATTTTGATTTTTTGTATATATTTTTAATTTTCATTTTCAGTGAAAAATTGTCGAAAACATGTTTACTAATTAATATTAAAAAAATCATTTTTTAAAATTGAAAATTGCAAAACATGTTTACTAAAATGGAAAGAGTCAAAAAAATAGGCAGAAGCAATTCAGGAGAGGTATCGTGTTTGTATGCCATAGATCTAGACGCCGAAGTCGAATTTCAACGGGCGCGGTTCCCTCCCGCAATCGGCACAACACGTGTGGGGCCAGATCCTCCATCGCCACCCCCACTTCCTACGA
>JANZXV010000003.1:7947149-7978266 GCA_027576455.1 Erythroxylum roigii
GCTCCAATTAACATTACCCAAATAAAACATTAAACACCACCAATTTCTCATTTAATTTCATTTAATAAATCAAATTTTCAAGAAAAGTTCGGGATCCAACATAAAAAAGGGTAACAGTTTGGCTAGTTGGTGTTCGAGGCCGGAGAAGGAATCAATAATGGTGGTAGATTTGCTGGTGGAGATGGTGTTGTACACAGTTTCAAGGCGGGAATTTGCTGCTGCACGATCCTCCCTAAGTTGATGTTGGAATGCATTGCAGTCATCAGCAAATTGCACGTTCATTCTGGTCATCTACTCGACTAAAATGGCGAGAGATTCTTCCAAGGTGGGGACTCTTTCTTTAGAGGCATTGTTCAAATCAATGAAAGCACCAATGGTAGACTGGTGTTTCTATTCTCAATTTGAGCCTGAGAATTAGCTCTAGAAAATTAAGTTGAAGAAGAAGAATTTTGTGTGAATATTTTTCTCTGTTTCATTTTTGATTCCAAGGGTTTTAATACCTCACAAATTGCAGTTACAATCATATCCACATTTTTCATTTTACTTGACCATGAAACAAATAACTAACCCCACTAACAATTGTCAATTAACCCACTAACAAATGGGCACCTCTATGAATAGAAGAAAGAACTAATTATACAAAATTTGCGACATGCTAAGAATTATTAATAAAAATGCTAATTAAAGTTGATAATCTACTGTACATTTGAGCTTTTTGGACATCCCTACTTTTTTTTTTGACATTACATCCCTACATTTAAGTAACAAAAAATTAATCTCATCAAATTTTTCGTCTATTTAAAATTTATAGTAAACATTTTGAAGATATTATATTTCAATTTAAATCCACATAACCGTTAAGATTCAAAGTATATTTTGTTACGCTAAAAAACAGTTTTGGTCTTCCAGTATTCAATGGTTGCGTAATCATGAGTTCGGGATAATGTTTCCTTTATTTAGATAAGGTGGGGCAACATGTTTGATGTATTTTCACAATTAAAAATGATATCATTGTTATCAAAGGATAAAATCAGGTGGTTCTAGAAGAAGTCCTTACATCTTTTCGAACGAGGATTACCACGAGAAAAGGGGAAATAGACCATAGAAAATTTAAAGAAAAGAGAATGTATCATCTGGCAGATCCAATAATGAGGTCCCACATCATTAGCCGTTCTTTATCTTCAACGAGATTAAGCTTCAATCATTTTTTGTTCGAACAAAACTGCTGGTACAATATTAAATTGGAAATAAAAATTATCGGTTCAAGACAAAGTTTGGTTTAGTCAGATGAAGATTTCATGGATGACAGGATTTTTATTGTGATGTTGGCGGAAATTTATGTTCATGACAAATTTGCTGGGCTTTACATGGATGATCATGCTAGGCATTAAAAAGGTCCATATACGGCCTAGTAATTGGCGTTGATACATATCCATAGCAAAAGAGAGACACTTGTTAGTAATTTCTTCCGTATTATGTACCAGTCGGAGAAGTGCTATGGAGACCTTAATATGAATATTTTTAAACATCCTGAGATTTCTGACGCTTTACGTTCTGGATAATGGGTTCCTTAACCTGCCAATGGAAATAATAATAATAATAATCCCCAAAAGATTATAAACAAAGCCAAAGTGGTACCCTGCCTCATATACTGGTAAACTGCGCACAGTAATTCCAAGGAAATTCAAGCATACCGTGCTTGTTTTCCGAGACCGCTTTTCTTGAATAGACCTGCTGCAGATGGCGGCATCTGCCTCATGGGAGGGATTTCCAATAGCTGTGCTATTCTCGTTTCCTGGAAAAGAGCTTTCTCTTGAAGTGACAGGCTGTAGAACAGAATATTAGTCACAGTCAGCCATGAAACAGTCGCGATTAGTCTCAATCTACAGGCAAGCGAAGCTTAACTTCCAAGTCCTGTACACAAACCTCTGCCCTGCTTGTGGGCGTGCTTCCATGATCCCTTGTCTTTGAGATAGTCTGGCCGCTCCTGAATGATTCATTTTGATCTATGTCTGACCTGATCTTCATGCGTGTAAGATCTGATCCAACGGAGTTCAATGCACCAAATGTAGATGCATCCCCGTGACCATTTCCTGATGGAAAAGCGCGAAATTTGGAATTCACAGTAATCAGAAACAAAATATAGTAGAAGAGAATATGTAGGCACCTTTCTTCTGAAATCCGGAATGGTGGAAGTTGCTTGTACTGATATCCTGTTTATAAAGATTCGAGTCAGTAAACCAAAAAATGCAGAAGAAGCAACCATCCGATGACAGTAGTTATCACCATAAAATCGTTGTTCAAAGCTCTCTTGACTTCCTCTAGCTTTTTCTCAGTTAGACTGGAGTGGATCACACGCTTCCCTGGGAGAAGATAGGTCAATCATACGTAAATTTAGCACCAAGATGATCAATCATACGTAAATTTAGATCAAGATGTCCTCAAAAAGTTAATCAAGAGAAAAACTTCTGTTTCTGCATTGTACCCAGCCTGCGGTTGCCCTTAGCTTCAAGATAACCGTCTAAGGTCATTTTATCAATTAATTTGCGCACAGCACTCTGGCTTGCCTCTCCATCTAGCATGTTGTGAAGCTTTGCGATTGTAACATGCTTCATTCGAAGCACATGAAACAGAGCCTGAAAATTGTAGAGTTAATCGAGATATGTGTCGGCAGAAAAATGTCGTGGAAGATCATGATGATTAATCTCATGAGATGAACATTTCTCTCATCTACTGCAAGGAATTTGGTAAACTTTCTATCAATCTTGTTATTAAAACAAAAGCAAATGAGAGAGAGGACTAACGGAAATGACAATTTAGCTGCATCAAAACTAGCTCGAGTTTATGTAATAGCGAGTTCTTTCACGTCCAAAATTATGGAGATACCTGAGTCTTCTGAACTACTAAACAATTGCAGGACAAGGGAAGGGACTAAAACTTTTTAAAATTTCAGAAATTCTTATTGGTATAATACAGAAATAGATTGAGGCAAATGACCATTCAATGTCCAATCTTTTGCAAAATGTTACCAACGAAACATACCATACCTTCATGTACAACCGGTCCTCAACATGTAGAGCTTTACCACCAAAGGAGGTTGCCTGACCATCCGTTTCCTCTTTCACCAAATCAAACTCATAATCGAATTTCTAATATTTGGTTTCAAAAGTAAATAAAGATGAATAAGCTTGGATGTATAGATAATGATATCGATTCTACGAATTACAGGATAATAGAACCTTTTGGTTGTTTTTGGTGTATATATCATGTCCCGTTTTCAACAAAGCACCTTCCTTCACAAGCTTGTCCATAATCTCTGAAACCCAGTACAAAGCAATCATAACTGATAGAAAACTCGGAAAGACTAGAAACTAAATACGGTATCTTCTCATGTTTAAGCTTCAAGGATAATTAATAACATCTACCTTCAGTCAAAACCTGCAATGACGAGAACACAAAGGTAGGATATCAAATTTATCTACTAAGCTACGTCCATGAAAGAATTTGACACTGAAGATGATAAAAGGAGGGGATACCCTACCACTGAAATGTCGGGGAAGTTTGCAAGGACATCAGTTAGTTCAACAGTATCAAGATGACAACTGCCGATCCAATCCTTCACCCTAGTAAATTGCTGTTCATCTTCTACTGGATCTTGAGTGCTATCTGCAACACAAAATGGATCATTGTTACTCAAAGGCATCCTGGTCAAATATCATGTTTTATGGTTTTCTAAAACGTCATAATTTATCGAATCAAATGGAAAACAGGAAGTCAGAAAATGGGCCAGGAAACTGTAAAATTAGTATTTAATTGCATCTCAAAAATCGGATTACCCTGTTATTATTTCAAATAAGTTACCTTCATCAACCATGGCATTGCTCTCAACTGGTTGTTGTTTATCTGTAAATACTTCTTGTAAATTGTAATTGCTTTCACCATGAAACACATACTACTATAACGGTAAGAAAGAAAAGAGTCCATGTTCTCACCCACTGGTGCAACGATGTATTGGTCCTCTTGTGATTGACTAATCTGGTATTAGCATTCAAAATACAACATGTAAAGCAGTTTAGTTGAGAGAACAGTCCGAATAATCATCATGAGTGGCAGTTAAAGCACAATACGCAAAGATATTGCGACTTCACCTCACTTTCAGAGTCAGAAGACTCGTCCCTTGTCAGAGAATCAGCTCCTAAGCTCACCCCATCACTTACCTCCATATCGTCATTTTCATCCTCACAAGGATCAAGCACACTCTTCACCTAGACAGTATGTAGTATGCAGCAGTCGGATGAAAGTGGACACTTGATGTAGCATAAACAATGGTTATCAAGCGTAGGCAATTGGATAGGACATTCGTCCTTACCTTGAGAGCTAGTACAAAATGCTTACTATTCACATTTCCAACTTCCATTTTCAGAGGACTTTTATTCCATTGATTATGGGCTTCTTCTTCGATGCAGCTTCTGAAGAATGGAGGCTCATAATCAGGTGGCTGTTGAGTCAAAAGATGATTTTAGCAATTGGCCCTTGTGCGTTTCTCAAATGGAAAAAAATTCTGCGTACGAGCTCCATGCCAAAAGTTGCAAACTCACATGCACCGTAGATGCATCACAAGGTTAACAAAGAGCAAAGTTTGTGTATATACTAAGAGACCCATGCCTTGGCAAAAATCAGTGAAGAGCTACAACTTGCTAAATAACACTCAATGCCTTGTGGTGCAATTTACGGATATCTACGAAGGGGAACCTAGTGAACGGCAATGGTAGAAGATATATGTACACACTGACGTCTGGCGTACCGTCACGTCATCATAGTAGAGGAGTTTCATCAAGATTGTGCGCTGAAAGGAAATCGCATATTATGGCGTCAGTGTAATATTTTAAGCTAAAACAACTACACGAGCATTCAAATTGCAGGCAGTTGAAATATCTAGAAGGACAAGTTCTCGAAAAAAATTATTACTTCAAACGAAACTTACCTCATCCGGAATTTTGTCCAAAGTTCTCATCAACTGAACGAGCGTGCGTACCATCTTACAAGCAGAACTCCTGTAGGCGTCATCACCAGATAAATTAACTAGAACCCGACATTTGAAAATAAAAACAACTTAATTGGATCCATAACGAATTCTTTTGTGATAACCTCATCTGATTGGGAGTTATTTCTGTTGTCGAGTTACACTTGAAACTTCCTCCCTTTCTATTGTCTCCAGTGCGATTGACGTTCATTGCAACCTCTTGGCCATCAACATTTGAATAACTGAAGGAAACTGCAGGAAACAGCGATAACAGATAAAGGTAAAACGCATAAATCCAAAAACAATAGCAAACAGAGATCAACATCACATTCTCTATAAATGTTGCCGTTTCAATCCCTGTCCTGGACAACCCATAGAGCCAATTTAGCGCCTTACTTACATGTGTATTCCTCAATCATAGAGCCTCCTATTGACTCGCACACACAGAACAATAGAGTCCTCAGGTACTTTTTCTGCAAAGCATCATAGACTCCTACAAGAACGAAATTAGTTGGACAACTGTTTTTTTTGCACACTGATCATACATGCACCAATTTAGACAACATCGTAGATTCGAAGCAGAGTTACCTTTCTCCATCCAATCAATCAGTCTACGTGACTCTGCATCAACAGGCATCAACTTCTTGATCTTCATCTCTGTTCAATATGTTAAAATTGGGGGAAAAAAAATTATAGGTTCTCGAGCAAACCTGAAGTCCCTATATAACGACATGAAAATAAGTAAAGAACAAGCATACCAAGAGCTGGAACAGACTTATCGTTGAAGTACTTCTCTGGGAATAGGCCTCTGATGTAACTTATATTGAATATAGCAATTCGAAGCAGGTTCCTCGTCTATAAAAATGAATTGCACCATACTTATAACAAGATTTTGGAAAAATATACCGCAATATATTTAATCGATCGATTATTTTATCAGCACAAACGATTATACACCTGACGTCTGCGACTAACAAGAGTACTTGTGAATATTCAATCGTATTAACCAGAATTATATTTATAAGAAACGTTATGCAAAAAACAGAAAGCTCTACTAGCGAGATTAATTGATAAAACAGTACGTTTCCTCTCAAGTTACAGCCGTAAATTGTAGTGGATATGAGAGATTAAAAATCACAGAACGAATCTGTATTGAACTAATTATCCCTGTTTAGTATCCTCTCCAGTGCCTGGCTCTGTAGAATTTCACTAATCATAAGCTCTGAAAATTAGCATGCTGAGATATATGGAGTTTTAAGTACTGGGAGCTCTAAGAGAGTAAAATATTGAAACTAAAAACAACACAAATTCATTGACCAAACAGTGCCTCTAAACGTATGTGGCAACACATGGAACTTAACAGAACAAATGATGTAAGCAAATATCCTTATCAGTTAAAACCACGGTGCCCTCACAAGCTGCAGATCTGACTTGCGTATAAGCGACATAGGCTGAGTTTAGTTGAACAAGGACGAAAAAGGAAAAAAGAGAAGGAAAAGAAATACCACGGGCTACTACGTTCATTAGGAAAAAATCGTTAATTAAGAGCATAAATATTTCTGAGAAACGTCTCTTTTGGATGATCGCTCAACTATTAGAACAAAAAGCATGCAATTTAAAATGCATATTTCGAGTTCATGATAGCGGTAAACACACCAGAAGAAGTGAGTCCTGTTCGGTTATCTCGGATTCTTTCACTTTCTGAGCGACGACCTGAAGACAGGGAAAAAGCAAAAAAAAACACACTGTTTAGCGAGAAAATGATGATTGTAGAAGCACAGCATGTTGATCAGATTGTAATTAAGAAGAATTCTTTCGGCGCACCATTGTGGCTGAAGTTTCAAGAAGAACTTCAAGTGTGTTGAGTTAGAGAGAATTGCGAATTTGCGAGAGAACGCTTCGATTTGAAAATTTGAATTGAAATGGAGTGATGGCGGCAGATACAAAGGAGTGTAGGTATATATATGGCCCGTACGAAACTAAACCATGCTTAAGAAGTCGAAAACATGATTATCCGTTAATGAGAATTGCGCCAAGAAGATCAAAACCATGCTCTACGTTGTTGAATGTTGATACTTGAGACGTTCGTTTAATAACGGCAAGGAAATGGAAAGGCGGAGCCGTTAAAATGGATGTGTTCTTAAAGGTATTTTTTTAATAACCTGTCTGTTTTGAACTCCTGAAATTCACCAGAAAAGAACAAAAATATATGAAAAATATCTCTTTACTAATCATACACAAAAATCAAATTTTAATCACGGGAATTAAACTCAAATTCTTCTCCTTAACCTAAGTCATCTCAATTTTTATTGGGTTCTCTCAAATCAAATCAAATGGCCTTTCTTTAAATTGGCTTTCGAAATCTAGCCGAAGCTTCAACTGGCCTAAGCTATCGTGTACAACGCTCCGATACAACGTAGATTAGTTACACAAAGGGTTGCACTTGCAACAGTTCCAAATCATATGAACAACCTGAAAGTTCTCAATACTCAATGGGGGATTAGAACAACAAAGATAACAATCCATCAAATTCACACATGCAAACAGGTACACTTTTCCTATGGATCTTTTTTATTTCCTGATTAACTTATTTGGAGTATTGCCGACGCACCTCCGTTCCCATCCTGTACTGTTAGGTTTGAAATCTTATACATGAATGATCCATGAACATGTTCCATCTTTCTGGTCAGAATCACGGTTCAAACATTTCTGATTTCCCACAGTCGTGCCCGAACTATATTTCTAAAGTTACAAGAGAATTTGAGCCCATATCCATCCAGAATCTTCCATTAAAAGCATTGAGGTTCACCTTTCAAAAGGATCTCCCACGTTCGAGCACAAAGGATAAACAGCGGCTGCTATCTTCTCCCTTAGATTGTATTTCTGGGCAATTAGTGGTCTTACATCTTCAGCTCCTACCAAGCTCTCCAAAAAGGGTAATAACAAGAGCAATTCTTGGTCTGCACGATCATCAAACCAGCTCTCAATTGGTATACCATTGTCCACTTGAAACCCAAATGCCTGGGAAGAGAATCTTCAAATTGTTAAGAATTGAATTTGCAATATTTCAGAGTACGATACAGAGGACAAATGACCTTGATATAAGTGAGGTTCTTTTTGACCTTAAGGAAATATATACAAAGTTGCCGAGAATTATGTTCAATGCTCAAGAAATTATGACCAATTTCAAAGATACGGGGTTCTGACAAATGATACTATGTAGCAGCGTCTTTCTAACCAAGGTAGACACTAAAAGTTTTCTGGGGATTTCAAATCAAAGGTAATGTATAATGCTAACCATGAAAGATCCTAGTAACTCCTAAAAAGCAGGCAATCATTATGATATGCCACTGAAAAAGAGAAATTCTACAAAAGTACCTGTGGTGAGTTGTCAACTATGATAACTCGTGCCAAATCACGGCCAAGAACTGACAAATCTTTCAGGTAATTGCCCTCCACAAAAACACATGATTCACGATAAACACGATGGCGAAATACTTTCCTCTTTGGATCAAGTACATTCAGAAGCTGCTCCGCATAAATACTTTGACTGGCAGTAAATATGATAATCTCGAAAAGACCAGACGCTCTCTCCATAAATTCTTTTAGATATGGACGGCATCGAACATAAACTGTATGCTCTTGCAAGTTAAAGTTTACAGGAAAAGTAAAGTCTGCGTCCTCACATGGTTCTAGTGTGGAGTGCACCAAAGTCTCTGCCAACAGGAGATTTCACTTTTCAACTTTGACAAGCCTCATCACAGCATACTTGTTATATAAAAACTAGATAAGGTAAGAAAAGCATCAAATTGCTCCAAACTATTAAGTATGACACTGACTATCAGCTTTAAGTTCAGTTTGAAGCATATTTTCAGCTATTATCAATGTGCAACAGATCAACAATACAGAATTTAAACATTACATCTTCACTATCTGAAACAAAAGAATCGTGTAAATTCCTTACCATCCAAGTCTAAGACTAGAGTGGTTGGAGGGCAACTCCGTGTCCGTCTAGGTAGAAGCACTGGGCGGAAGGTAGGCACAACTGATGACAACTCAGGCAAGTTCTTTATAAATAGAAAAGGATCAAAGTCATCAAATTCCTCAAGACCATCATCCTCCACACTAATATCAGCTGATATAGAATCTTGACCATGCTCATCTACGCATTCCAGTTTTGAGTTCTTCATGGCAAAATAGATAGCTGAAACCTCAGACGAGAGGCTAGTTCCTTCTAAATCTGCATTACAACTAGGATCCACACCAAGCATCTGATCGCTACAGCTCTGTACATCTGCATTTTGCAGTAGTTCAGGATCCAATTCCATGTTATTTTGGCATATCATATTATTTGAAGGGAATGCACTTTTAACGTGTTAACTGACTTTACCATTAGCACATTCAAAATTTTTCAGGTTGTCGAAACCTTCCAACCCATTTAGTTGTGAATAGTCTCTTTCACAATCCCGATATAAGTTACTTTCTTCACTCTTAACCAATTCTACAAAGTCCACCGCAAGAAGTAACAAAGCAACATATGAGAAACGGCAAAAACCATATTATTGGGAACAGCTTGTTTTGCCATTTACCTCCATTTGCAATATCACATCCCGTATACTTAGATATGTGAAAAGCAGGAGAAAATATAGTCTCCAAAGCACATTGATCAACTCCTTCAAGAACCTATGGAGCAAATTAAGAAAGGACAGGAGTAGCTGAAAGTGATGATAACATTGTTAAAAGTAGACAAGTATTAAGAGATAACACTGCTTATAAAAATGCAGATTTATGAGGAGCCAGACAATTACCGTATGGTCTGTTTGACCACATAGAGAGGAATCGTTGGCCTCATTGTGCGTCAAATTGTATGTAGTGCTCAAATTTGTTTCCCTAGTAAGTTCAGCTGCAATTTGTAAAGAAAGTAACAATAACTCATCTAATAGAATGACTTCTTACTAAGGTAGTGAATAAGAGTTCAGCTGAAAGCAAACTCAACTATTAACATATGCCCAAGTTTAAAATAAATATGATCACAAAAAAAAACTAGATAAGGCAAAAAATGACGATCAAAGAGAACTCAATGTCAGAAAAATAAGGAAATGAAAAATATTATAGCTGTTATTATGGGAAGCAGCTGAATTGAGAAAAGCGTTTCTTACAAAGCATGTCAAATGGAGAATACCCTAATGTCACACTGGTGACAGTTTGAGTGAAAAACAAGTACTTTGCTTATACTTAATCATGTTATTTCTCAAGATCAAACCACAAAGCAACTAAGTACAGTTTATGCCTCCATCTGTGTGAGATGGATCCTCCTCTTTTTTCCCCTCAGAGAGCATATACACACATAGGTGCACTGAGGAAAACTACGTAAAGAAAAGTTTTGAATCATGATTAAAATTACAAGGAAGAAGACAAACAGCATACCACATCTCTGCTTTCTGACTGAAGAAGTTATTAGCTCCGCAGTTTTATTTTCAACACCTTGTACATTTTCTGATGCTTTCTTCTGAGCTCTTGAAATTTTGGGGCCAGCATGATCTCTCGAAGCACTTCTACCAGAAATTCTTTTCTTGGTTTGCATATCTACTATAATTTTTTCCTCCTTCTGAGTTAGTAGGCTTGACCACAAAAAGCATAAGAATGCCTTCCTGGATAGATGACAAAGACATGTCCAAGTTAGATTTTCCAAATGGAAAAATAGATTATTAGTACCACAAATAGTTGATCCCAAACCAAGTAAATAATTGAAACTGATTAGCTGAAAAAGGCCCAAAAGTTAAATTTAAATAAAGCTCAGATTCCATCAGATCAAAAAAAAAAAAAAACCTCAGTGTCACTACACACTGGGTTCAAATTGTTTGCAAATGAAATTAGGACTGGCTCCAAAATAGCATACAACATTTCTAGCATTTAGCACGGATATTGATAACACTATTTAGTTCGAGGAATAATTTTCAACCTAGAGTACAAAATAAGCTTCCAGACGCTGATCGCTTTTTGAACTAAAAGGATAACTTTGGACGCAGCTGAAGGATTGAAGGTACTTTTATTAGCTAAACCCTAGAACTTGAAATTAGTACTTTTATTAGCCAAAAACTACCTCAAGTAGAACAATAACCACCAGGAATCAGCAAAACCCACATCCAAAACGAAACATGCAACAAACCATTTCATACGTTTAACCCAAACCAAGTCCTAAAACTGTAGACAACAGCTGCAACTACCAACAATCAGCTAAGAACTTGAGCTAAAACCAACAGTCTTAAGTCGTCACTTACCCGGGTAAGAATCAAGCATCAAAAGATCAAATTAGAAGAGTAGGTGATTGACCTATGGAAGATCGAGCGACTACAGAAATTAAAACAATAACAAGCATTGAAGTGGATTAAACCCCAGAAGATCTGTTGCAAGTAAAGAGAGTAAGGGCGAGGGGAATGGTATAAGCGTAGCTTTTGGGTTTTAGAGGTTTCCCTCCAAAGATGTGAAAGAGAGGGAAAACGGGAAGGGATCGAAAATTATTTTCACTGAAGAAAGGGGTCGACGCGATAAATACAAAATGGAAAATGTCTGTCTGTGCCTTGGACAATAGCTGTACATTTTCAGACAAATTTATGTGAGAACGAAAATTTTCTTAATTTCGAGTTTTCTCAACCTGACTACCCGCGGTTTATAAGTGAGTTTCACTACTCGCTGTCATAAACCATAGATGAGACTACTTGATCTAACGTGTGGAGAAGATCAAGCGCGTGCCAGTGCTACGTAAATTGACCGAGAGTCCGAGACTTTTTTCTCTAATTCTTTTTTATGCTTTGGCTACTAGGAGACGGCGTCGCTTGGTTTGTAGGAAAATGAAAGGATAGGAGTATGACTAGATCCTTACTCCTTAGAGGGAGGATATGCATTAAAACCTATTTTCTCGTTTATTAATGAACTATTGTACCGTGAAGACAACAAATCTGTCTCGTATTAATTTGGAGGAGGATGGTGCTTAAACCGTGGAACATTAATGTTCAGGCAAGGATCTGCCTACTTAAATTGGTGCGCTGATAAAGGAGAAGACATTTAAGTCAAAGGATTAGAAAAGAAAATGAATACTTAAAAAAGTGGGATACAATATAATTTGTAGGACTCCGTACTCCATAGGTGTATAAAAGAGAAGGATGGTCTCGTATTTGTAATACGAAAAATCGGAGGACCAAGAAGATAGAAATGTAACGTCGTCCAATGGAGCATAATTATTGCAGTGCCTCGTTGAAAGAATCTTAATAAAAATTTGAAATTCGATCGCGTGAGGTCACAGATCAGCTGAATTTTGAACTTTGAGGACTCTGCGTGTCACCTTAGCTTCGTGCCACGCCCGAGATCACATTGTTTTCAATCAAACATTATACACGTGGAGCATTTTCATGTTAACTGGATTTAGAAGCTAACGTCTTACCAGCTGCTGTTTGTTAGTTAATTTGTTACAAAAAGGTTGTTTATATTTATTGCATGTTATGGAATTAAAGCCTTTCTTTTCTATGATTGACGTTACTTCAGTAAGCTCCTTAAGACTTATATCTCGGCCCACTTGATAAGTTCTCAGAACTTGATCAGGCTGACATTTTGAAACTTGAAATCTTCATAAAACAGGACATGTAATGTAATATATGAAATATTGGAGGCGGAGCAAGTTGATTTACGCAAAGAACTTAATTGAAACCTTCAAGAGCACCAATTTTGGTTATTAAACATGAGATTATACACCTTTCATAACACCACACTTTCGATCCTACAGGTTCATCTACGTCCAACAGGCTTTGGTCAATATTGCTCTTATATTAGAGTCAATGAAGTTTCCTTTTGGTTTATATTAATTGGGTCAACAGTGTATATTTCACTTAAACATATTATTAAAAAAGGTATAAATAATTTTTTATATTATTTTTAATTAAGATTGATAATAAATAAGGTTCGGTTGAGATCAGACTCAATTGAACGCAGGACTTACTGCTCGAATTTAAATTTGTTTAGATTCAAAATTCGATAAAGTCGGATTAAGATCAATCGAGTTAGGCTTTACTCAAAAATTGAA
Organism: Erythroxylum roigii; assembly: GCA_027576455.1. Lineage (NCBI taxonomy): Eukaryota > Viridiplantae > Streptophyta > Magnoliopsida > Malpighiales > Erythroxylaceae > Erythroxylum > Erythroxylum roigii. The sequence goes on from JANZXV010000003.1 coordinate 7,960,250, forward strand.
AAGTGATATTTTATAATTGATATCTCAATAAAAATTATGTTGTAATTCACATTTAAAAGCAACATGGTTTTTCATATTCATTTAATGCGTGTAAAAAAAATTCTTTGTCCTTGCACAATAACAAAGGTAAAATATGTACATCTTTATTTGCAAAAAATTAAATCAGTTACGTAAAAAAAAGTAAATCAATAGGAAAACGTTAAAAAAACCAACTGTATAAGAAAACAATCCAACTAATTGGTATAGTTGGGATCGCTAATAGTGTGCATCACTTCGTCTGTATATAAAAAATTATTATATAAATCATACTCAATTATGCAACAATTTTATTAAATGAATGAATGATAATTAACAAATAATAATACCTTCGTCATCAAATATTTGTTCGAAAAACTTTTAGTTGGAAGAATGATATTCTTGCTTGTCACAATATAAAAAATATAGGATAATATGATAAATAATTATTAAATTTGTAAACAATATAATATCTTGAACACTTTCAACACTCAACCAACTTCAAACACATATTAGGCTTCTATAGTTTTAGGATGAAGTCAACTTCGATGAAGACTCACCATCTAGCTACTAGTGCTAAAAGTAAACTCAGAAGCAATTGTAGAGATTGAAATTACTAGCAAGTCTTGTTTAATTGCTTGCATAAGATCAAATATTGAGATCGATTTGAATTCCAACATGATAATATATCAAAATATTCATCATCAATCGTGATTAGAATATACTTCTTATATGAGAAGTCCTACTATAAGAAGTCTTATCCCCTTTTTTTGTTAATGAATTTCTTTTAAAAAAATCAAACTTCCAATTATGATTAATCATAATGTATCAACAAAAGATGAAACTAATATTAAACTACTATTTTCTAGAAAAAAGTATTGAACTACTGTGATCTATCTCTTTATCTATTCTTAATTGATAACCATCAATCAAAGGTTTTGTTGATACATCATCATACTGCAATATAGCTCTTTGTCTATTTTTAACCGATAATCATTAGACAAATCATGCCAAAAGTGCTTAATGATATCAATCCATCCTTCAACCCGATCACCATACAATTGTTAATAAAAAATTTAAATCCTTTTATCTTATATCTCAGATCCAACATAAAAATGATTGCTGGTATTATTAACCATAAATCAATAATATTAACTTTCTTTATCATCTGTTTCAATTGTTTAAAACACCTTATTGGAATAAAAAACATAATCAAATAATGCTAGTTTAATCTCACGCATACTAACAAAGTAAATGTATGAAGTTAGATATTTTATTTTTGAGAACAACTCGGTAACAATATGAAATATTACCAACTTTACATAAATTGTTTTAGCCAATTCTCATTGCTCATCTATCAACAGACAAGTATATTTAGATTCTCATTGTCTTAATCTCTTATAAACACTTTAATATACTTAGCTGTAGACTTTAGCATATTGAAAGTTGAATTCCGTCTTGTTGGACAATTTAAAACTAACTAATTTATTCATGAAATGTGTAGTTGTCATGTAATTTTTTCAAAAATGTTAGCTCATTTATGTGTTGCACTCTAATATACTATGTTATTATAAATTGCCTTTACCCTTTCCTTTATTATCTTTATCATATCTTTCGTTATCATACTCACAATATGCGTAAAATAACATAGATGGTATAATCTCTTGTCCATCAATAAGCCCCCATCACGTAACTTAGTCTTCACTTTTTCAATCATAAATTCATAATATCATTTGTACTAAAAATTATCCAAAGCTATGGCTAAGAGCTTGGTGTTGATGTTCTAATCCATTAAGTATTTGATCAATACAATAGTCAATCTTTCACTTGTATGTAGTATAAGGATATAAGCAAACCCACCATTCAAAAACATGAAATATATCAATTATAATATAGTCAACAAACAAGTGATATCAAAATTAAAGAATATTATTTGTCCAAGGATTTGATTGTACAAAGTCCAGACATTATAGACATTATCAAATATAATGCACCAAATAGTCCATATATTTGATGTGATGGCAATTCATCCTTGATTACTCAACAATGTCATTGATCTCAATTTGTTTTGTTCTTTGTAAATCTTGAAGATATTTTTCTTTGTGATAATACAAGTGCATCTTGACGGTTGGTTGAAGAGAGATGACAAAAATCCCAAAATTATGATTATCGATAACAATGAGTAGATATTCATTCTCTATAATCATCTTTGCTAGCAAATGCTTAGAATTTTGAAAATCATAACATGTGGCAATCATTTTATTGTTTCCTTTCATTAGATTAGGGATAAAAAAAAGTTTGACCTCTTGATATCATCTTCCGTCTATTGTAGGAATCTATATGTGCCGATTCAATTAAGATGTTCCACCTTTAAAACCCCAACTAACATTTTATGAGAATACTTGCATTCGGTCTTATTAACTCGATCACTTTATTTATTTTTGATGAAGTAATTCCATATATCAATTCTTATCTTTAAAAAATTGCTTCCTTCACTCTGAATTGTTGCTTAGATCTATGAAAATCATTACTCATATCAATCATTTCACTATTTCCTTTCATTAGATTAGGGGTCAAAAGAGTTTGACCTCCCAATACCATCTCCCTCCTGCTGTAGGAATCCATGTGCCTAGTCAAATAACATGTTCCACCTTTAAAATCCTCAACCAACATTTTATGACAATACTTGCATTTGGTCTTATTAACTCTATCATTTTATCTATTCTTGATGAAGTGATTCCATATATCAGTTCTTATCTTCGAAGAAGTGGTTCCTTTAGTTTGAACTGTTTCTTCACTTAGTATATTACCAAGTACCAAATTGGAACTCTTCTTTGCCTTATGAGAATGATTACGCTCATCCATCTAAAACAACTATAAACAAGATAATATTGAAAAATTATATAGATATACAACCCTTATATAACTAACATACACACAGAAAGAAGTTACGACATAAGCTATAAACATTTAAACATAAAAAATAATGAAAGCTTTCAGGTCCTCACAAAATGTTAAATTAAAAACTATTAATAAGTTCTAAAGAAAGCAAATCCAATTTGTAGCTTAGCTAAGAACTAAACTACTAGTAGAACTACAAAATGTTCCCACTAAATGTTAGTCTTTAAATAAGAATGCATAATCAATTGGATTGATTATAATTAATAAAAGCCATAACTGGACAGTGAATAGAGTAGTACATCAAATAAAATGTCATTTTGTAACTCGACTCCTAATGATTATCATCTAAAATTGGTGCCTTAACAACATAAATAAACTAAATAATAAGTTTCCAAAAACAAAAATGCTAGTGAAAAAGGACAAGCATCTTAAAAGTAAATGATTTCCAAAATGATTATCAAAATATAAACTAAGTGAAGAGATATTTGACACCCATAATTAATAAATTAAAAACTATTAATTTGTAGCTTATATAGAAATATCTAAATGTTAATGAATATATGCTCATTTAAAGACTTCAATTCACGCTTGTAGACTAACTTAGAGGAAACAAAAGCTCAAAAGGTAGCAAAATTTAAATGTTTTATTTGGAGGAAATGCCAAAAAAATGTTAGAAAAAGCAAATGCATTAATTTTCTAGGAATGAAATAGCTCAGCACCTATTGTTATTAAAGAGACCCAAGTACTTATTTATGATATAGAGAAAATAAATTCTCTAAAAAAAAGAACTAAAATATCTATAAGTAAGAATCTTTAATATAGAAAATCTTTATGCTTTTATTTCAATTCATAATAAAGATTTTTTAAACCTATTCATGGTTAAAAAAATTTCCATTTCATTATTAGATTGCAAATAAACTAAGAAAACAAAACAATGCATGTATCAATATGTGTGGATTTTCACATCTTGACACAAATTATTACTTACAAGGCCAAAACCATTAGAGAAGCAAGCTTTTCTTTAACCAACTAAAATTTATGACATAGGGTTGTACTTTGCTTTGAAGTTTCATACTAAACACATCAAAATATAGGTTGCGTATGCCAATTAAATTTGGAATGAAGCACTAACTCATATACCAATCTTAGGGATCAAACAATGTGAAAAACATAGCAATTGATATTTTCATCTTCAATGTTTCAATTTATGGAGAAAAAGAAAAACTTAAATCCATAAAGAAAGGAACTCACCTTAGCAGCTAAGTTACAAAAAGAGGAACACAAGTTAGGCAACACGACAACGAATGATACAACATAAGCATAGATGGTGGCTAGGGCAGTGAAGAAGCAAGTAAACTAAAAGTAAGACTAAGAGAGAGTCAGAGACATATAGGCGAGAGTTGGGGATTCCTCATTGTTTTTATTTATTATTAAGGAAACAACGCCATGTTGTTTATTAAACATAATAACATCATTTCATAAATATGGTTTAAAATTTTGGTTGGACCTAGTCATGGAACATGAAAAAAAAATCGACTCAAAATTTGATCAACTCAAGTCAAACCTGTTGACTTTGAACTGAGTCAGATTTAGTTCAAAATTCAATCACCTTAGGTCAATCTTATTAACTTCAAATCAAATCAAACCAAGCTTTTTGCCTTTTTATGTTTAATATCATTTTAATTTTTCAGGCTATCAAAGCAATATTAATTATACTTGAATATGGTGCAAAATGATATCATATATAAAAACAATAATTTATTGAACAAAAATACTTCAATAGGAAGAGAAAGAGGATATCCCTTCTCTCTAGCCTTTATAAGCCTTCTTAAGTTGTTTACTTTCCTTGAACTCGTTTACTTGCTTTGAACCGACTCTTTTCCTTTATTTCATTTCCTCATCTAGTAGTCTGATTCTCCTCCAACTTGCCCGCCTAGTTTTCAACACTAATAGTTTTTTTTGTTAACGACAATACTAGCTAAACTTTCTCTCTACTCTCCCTTGCCTCTAGCTTCCCCTAACCTCCACTTGATTATATACTTCCCATATATCCTTGCTTCTACCTCAAGTAAGAACAAGGGAAAGTCCATTCTAAAGTTAGGGGGTAGTCCTTAAATGCTCATTTTAACAGTTCCTCAAGCTAACTTGGAACAATGTGGTAGGTGATCCTATCACATTTGATAAACTTTTCTACATTCCCCCATTAAATCTTAATAACTTAGTCTCATCTCTGCCTGAAATACTTCTAATAGGAGCTTAGAAATGGAATTCTTTTTTTGTTAGATACTTTTTGGACAAAAGGCTAGTGTTCTCCTTGCTTTAGCATTAGGATCATACTAGCTAGAAGAAGCTAGGATATGTCAACACTTTAAATAGCAAGAATGATTTTTTAAATGTTTAGTACCTTGCTAGTTTTCTTAGAAGAACTATAAGTCTTGATGAAAACACTGCATTTTTAAATAGGATTGGCTTTGCAAGAGTTTGTGTGGATGTCACTCTAAATAAGGATTTCCCTAATTTTATAAGGCGAATGAAACATAATGGTGAAGGCAAGCTCACAGAAGACTCTATAAAGGTATCTTATCTCTAGAAACCAATGAAGAAACGCATAGAGGTCTAAAAGCTCTAAACAAGATGAAGATCTAGGCAATGAGAGTCCTAAAGACATTATGATTGTCAATGAAACTATTTTGGCTTAAGAGCCTATAGTGACCTCTATAGTTGAGTTGTGAAAAAAAGGATCCAAAGATACTAGAGAAGAACATTCTGAGGATACTTATACCTTAACAAAAGAAGCTCCCTCTAGAGTACTTGCTAGACTAAAGTATAGTCGTTGCAAGGAAACCCTAGTGGAAGGTTCATCCAATAGTCAAGCTATGATTTACCCAATTCCCATTAAAAAAATATGGAGAAGAAAAAGAGATACCCTTAGCTCTTAATCCTACCTCTGTTGGTTAGGAACCAAACTATTCATAAAACTAAGAGGAGACAGGCAAGAATTGCCTCCTTGAAATGAAGTTACTTATCTAAAATGTCAGCGGATTAAACTTTCAAAGTAAGCAAATGGCCCTTAGGGATTATCCTGGACTAAAAAGGCCTAGTTTTGTTGGTCTTATTGAGACCAAAATAAAGATGGAATCTTTCCAGCAAGGCTTACGGTTTTTTAAGAAGCAATAGATCATAGTTAGTAATCATCTCTCACATTACATAGGTAGAATTTCAGTTTCTCTAGATCATGAGGTTATGGAATTGAGAAACTGGTGACAATCTAATTATTGTGTCCATTGTGAGGTGTTTTTGAAAAGTACTTAAAACTCTTCTAGCTATCTCAATAATGTATAGCGCAAATTGGGAGTTCCAAATGAGCAAGCTTTGGAATGATTTGGTGCATATTAGAGGCAAGGTAAATATCCCTTAGGTCCTTTTGGGTGACTTCAATTGCATACTACATCTTCATGAAGCTCAAGGTAAGTCAAAATACTCTGTCTCTAAATCTCATGAATAAGGATAATTGACAAGTTCCCTAGAACTAGCTGACTTAAGATATATTGGTAACCTTTTCACTTAGACTAATAAGCAATCTAATTTACTGCTAATTCAAAAAAAGCTTGACAGATGTTTGGTCAACTTAAATCGGTTAATTTACTTCCCTAATATTGTTGTAGTGTTTAACAATTAGTTATTTTTATACCACACTCTTGTAGAGGTTGGTCTCAAATTAGTTGTACCAAAGAGGAGAGCCCTTTTCAGGTTCTTCAACTCTTTACTCCAACTCTCTAATTTCGACAAGATAATTAGTAAGCAGTGTCATTCCTATGAGGATTGTTCTAGACACCTAATAATTTTTATAACACTTTGTTTAAGGTAAACAATATGATAATGTAAATAGAAAATAAACTAAACTAAAGAAAACTGATAATTGAATCTTTAACAATCAGTAGTGAATTTGTTGATTAATCATTGAAGACAACTTAGGAATTACTTTTATCCTTATTTTGTTTTCATTTAACTGCCTTGATTTAATAATACTCGACACTAGATATCCTATAGTTATAATTACCCTATCTTAAGATCCAACTAAGTAATCTCAACTGAAATAAATTATGACCTCTTGATCTCTCAAAACTCTCCTAACTATCTAATTGGATTTAAAGCAATCCTAAGGATAATTAACAAACAATTAAGATCTCTCTTCAATTCCTTATTAATACCACCACTACTACTTCAATTCCCTATTACATTTTTGTTTTTTACTTTTTAAATTTTTTCTTTCTTTGTGTCTTTCTTCTTGTGGGTTATTTGGAAACAATTTCTCTATTAGTTAGGGATAAGGCTGCATACTATTGGGCCTCAATAAATCTCACATTCAGTAAAATTTCTACAGAGTGTTGTTGTTATTGTTGTTGCTAGGAGAATCTTTCATAAGATTAGATTATAAGTTGTAGCTAAAGAGGATGTTTTAGCGCTTTCCACAGAGCCAAGTAACAAGCTTGCCACTTTATGAAGCTTAAATTACATGGTGACTAAGGTCTCTTATGCTGCTTGTACTATGCTTTTCTTATCAATCAGTAGTATGTTTTTTAGTACCAAGTTGTATTTATAACTTTCTTTCTTTTTTAAATATACTCACTCGCTTTTAAAAAATAATTTATTTTCTTAAAATATGAAGGTATAAATCACCATTTTAATAAATATTTAAAAATTAATTTAAAAAATATGATGGTATTTAATAAATTCAAATTACTCAACTATGATGTTACATAAATTAATTCAATATAAACTTAAATTCATTAAATTTAAAATGTTAATAGTATTGTTTTGAAAAATTAAAATATAACATAATATTATAAGTATTGGCAAGGCCTTTTACTTCAACCATTTGAAAAAGGTTGGATTACAATTCACATGTTTGGCATATTGGCTGTTTAAGTCCACCAGTATCAATCCAAAGATTGGACAGTCAACTGGTCGAGCATCTGCTCATCAATATATGGGATAGCAAAGGAAACCTAGGAAATCTCATGCACGATTTGTATCAAGACTAAATTATTCCATTGGCAAATGTTTACAGGAACAACAACGCAGGAAACCTGTTGGACCCCGTTTCTGGAGCCTAACATCCAGAGTCATAAACTGTGAGCGTATTACCCTATAGGGTTATTTCAATGAACCCTCATAGCCATCATCAATTCATCTTCATTCTCATAACATCCCAAAAATCCCTATGTTGCTCTTCCAACCGTTCTCCTCGTTTTCTTTTCATCAATCTTTTTCAATTCAATACCAAAGGCTACCAATTTTTATGGAGAGATAGAAAAATGTGTTAGGAATCTATTGGTTTAAGAATCACTTCATTTGGAGTTCGGATGATGAAGTTATGGGCAAAAGAATCAAACATGATTTTTTTCTCAATCTTATTGTACCTGTTTTAGGACAATTAGCATAACTTTCTCTAGAGACATCGGATTAAGGTCGTTTTAAAACAGTTTCAAAGAGGACTTCTAGATCTACAACTTTTGTGAAGACCTTGAAAAGAGACTTTGTCATTTAGAGGGTTAAAATCTCGAATTTCTAAAAGTATAGATGGATCAGACGAAGTGATCCAGTCTAAGGTGAATCAGACGAAGGGATTCAGTCTAAGATGAATCAGATGAAGGGACTCAGTCTATGATGAATCAAACGAAGGGCCTCAGTCTAAGATGAATCAGGCAAAGGGGCTTAGTTTAAGATGAATTAGACGAAGGGATTCAATCTAAGATGAATCAGACGAAGGGATTTAGTCTAAGATGAATCAGACGAAAGGATTTCTACGGGGTCTTCCGCACATCACCAAAAGTTCTAAATCACTAACTACACTCTCCAAAACATCTCCAATGGTTTCTACATTCATTCTAACATCACTTTCACTCATAATCTTACCAAATTTGACTCTTCTAGTGCAATATCACTTCTTAAACATTCAACTACCAAATTGATTTCATTAAACTCTCAAATCTCTACTCATTTGATTCATCACTTACAAACAATTCTCATCATTTACTATAGCTGTCTTGTATATAAATCCTATGCAGCATCACTAACTTATAATGATCATATCTCTCAACTCCGATATTCAAAAATTGCATACTTTATATCATTGGAAAGCTAAAAAGATAAGATACAACTTCCAAAAAGACCATTTTGTCAAATTCAGCTTAGATTTATACAGTTTTTTTCCCTGAAGTTAGAACACAATTCCTATCCCTATGTAAAGCTTAAAAATGCAATGTAAAGACTTGAAAAGTCATGAGCAAACATAATGTATATATGTTTCATTAACATCATCAAATAAAAGTTTTACAAGGCTTTAATGGGCATTTTAAGCCACAATACATCATAAACCAAAAATACAAAGTTTACATAAACTAGAATTGCTTAAAATGCGACTAAAGCCTTGTTTTACATAATCTAGCTTCAAAAACAAAATATGCAAATTAGAGTGATGCCTTGACTCTCGACTCAATCACTCGATATCTTGCTCATCACCTGAAGATAGGAAAGAACGGGGGTGAGTTTGAGGGCTCGCGAGTAATAATTTTATAACGAAAAACAAGCAAAAACCCTTGAAATATTTATTTCCATAGTAAAATTCACATTGAAAAAATCCATGCAACACTTATTTCCCAAATTCACAACTTATAAAGCAATTTATAAAAATCAAGAATAATGAATTCATCAAACTTGTCACAAATCATAAACACATAAGCACCACGAAATGGTTTGGGTGGATCCAAAAATAGAACGTACTACACATTTTCACATAATGGTCCTGTGTAGCCGTGAACAGAACGTACTATCACAATCCCATTTAATGGTCTTGCATAGCCGTGAACTTAGGGAAGTCTGCGAAGGAGCTCCATGCTACTAGCAGGCAGGCGAAAGAAGCCTTTTGTTAAGGTGCACTCGACTTAACTTAGGGGACCACCACAAACCCACGTAATCATGCATTTCACATCTTATAAACATATTGCCCAAAATGACACTTTTTCGAAAAGTGATTTCATAAACATAATATCTTTTCAAAATCATTTTCATATTCTTTTCAAAATCGTTTCCATCTTTCATTTCATAAATCAATGACACAATCCATATGCAAACATGTAGCACATTCTCAAGCATTTAAAAGTCAATAAATGCACATTTATAAAAGTAGTTGAAATCATTTATTTAAAGAAACATCAATGGCTTATTATTTAATTATAAAAATGTAACCCACCCTAATTTCCTTACTTGAAAACTTGCTCAAGGATGCCTCTTCTCTTGCTCCTCTTGCCTCTCTTGCCTCCCTTCAACATTGGCAAAAATCCCCATTCAATAGGAATTCAAATTGGAAAACCCAAAGAAACATATACATAAAATTGACCCTAGAATACTTATACCCATGCATTTCCTAAGTTCTTTGAACCAAAATCCTTTCCAAAAATCCAAAGATTAAACATAAACTTACCTTGAATCTTCACCAAACAATGAGTTTCTTGGCTCCAATGGAAACTCTAATGTTCCTCTTTCTTTTTCCCTTATTGAACAACTTCAAAATCACTCTCTAAAATTAAGAAAAATTGAAACCTAACTTAGCTTTCTCTTCTTTTCTCTCCTCCCACGACACTATCTCTTTTTTCCTCTTCAATTTTCATTTTTGGCTTCTTCAAATGCAAGACAATGCTTCTTCTTCTCCTTTTTACCCTTAATGAGCCCAAAAAGTCCATTTTTCCCTTCTTTATAAGCTTATGTTCTTTCATCCTTAAGTGACTTGCCTAGAATGCCCTTTATGCTATTTACTCTTAACACTTTAATTTCCTTAACACTTTAATCCAATTTACCCATGTCATAAATCCTACTAATATTGACATAATAATAACTCCAAAATAAAAATAATTTGTCAAGACCTCAAAATTAATTTAAACCATACTTATTCATCAAGAAAAAAATTTAGGGGCCAACAAAACCTAGTGCATTTGGAACAAAATAGTACCATTTAAAATAGATTGCTTTGTCAGGTGTTGGACTATCCTGGCTAAATCCCAGTTGGTGAACTGAACCAAGTATGGGAGCATTATTTGGCTGATGGTGTTCTAATTTGCACTTACATTTCAGTTGCAGTCATATGTATAAAGATTGAGGGCCAAGAAAAGGCAAACATAACCATAAAAAGCAATAGTGCAGTATGTTTGCATTAATTAGATAGTCCTAAATTTATATTCTTTAAGCATGAAAATGGGATAAGCTACATGGTAAGGCACAAAAACCTGGAAATACTCAGAATTTAATTCCAACCAAAGGTGGGAACATTAGCAAGGAGGTACAGAGGTGTAGGAAAATCTCGGTGCAAGTATCACATACTCGCGGTGCGGAAAACAAAAAATTTTTGTTGCCGGGACATTCCTGAAAGCCAGGATCCATGTGTCTATATGAAAGTCAAACCATAACGACCAATGTAGACCGTCTCTAACGGTATCCACGCAGAGGTCGGAGAACCTAACCGGGACAAACCCTTTTGACCCGGGAATAGCTAGAATAATTAAAGACTGCTAGATCTTACCTTATTCTAGGAGAGCTTAGGATTAAACCTGAGAAATCAACCTTGGAGATGAGAGAGGATTGAAGAAGAACATGGAAAATCAAATTTTCAAAGCTTAACCTTTAAGCTTTCGGCCATCTCCTCCAAAACCAACGAACTCCTTAGCTATTAAGCTTCTATCTTGTCTATTTAACTCATTAAAGAGACAAATAAAGGCTTGGTGAAGAGTCTCCCACGTGGGTTTCTTATTAGAAAGACAATTGTGATTAGAGATAATATGCCAATGTGCTAGAAAATAGCTCAGTAAGTTACAATGGTCCTTTTTAATTTTAGTTTCCAAAATTTCACTTATAGAAACTTTATTTTCCAAAATTGTATTCTTGATTATCAACTTCTTGCTAGGAGCATTTGCTCCTCTAACATTCCAAGTTAACATATTCATGTGGTAACCTCCCCTAGGTAGGGTTTCTTTTTCCTATTGGACCTTCTTTAAATAACATTTTCAAACTCCTACTCATTTTTTCTTTCCTTTTGTTCTTACTTACTAAAAGTTTTATTTGGGTTAATCTTTGTAAGAGCTGGAGTCTCTTATGTAGCATTGATGGAATTTTCCATATCTTCATTCACTTAGTAGATATTAAAAGATATGTTGTTTGTAGTTATGTCTATTACATCAGGAACGATTGCTTCAACATCTTTACGATGATTAGCATTGATCTCTATAAGTTCCTAGTGATATCCTATCTTAAAAATTATTCTTGTTGATCTCCATATTTGCTTCTTATCGAGTTGAATTCTCTAAGCATATGAGACTTTAATTGATCATCAATAGGCTCCAAGTCTACATTTAGTCTTATGAATGGTATTGCCTGTGGTAAATTAGATAATGAAGTAACTAGGATACAAATTCTTGCATAGTTGATTTGCTTGGTCTCAGCTGTTGACTGATCCAGAGACATTAGCCTACCAATATAGCTTGCAAGATCAATAAGGCCACTAGTAGTCCAATATTCAAAATGAACCTCACAGAGACATATCTAAATGGGGATGTTTTATTGCTTAAGTTACTCCAACTTAAGATCATACCTTCATAATTGCAATAATAGAGGCTTATTGCGGACATACCAAGGCCTAACTTGTACTACAATTTTGTTTCCTTTAAGGTCGCAAATCTGAAAAGGAATACATCATCATTTTCCAGTATAACATCAACTAAACTATGTTATTTCTAATTTTTGAATGCCCACTATTTCATGACTGGAAATGTAATCGTTTTATCTAGGAAAAAACTAAGCAATATAGCTTTATGCTCTAATCTTCAGAATTTCCATTAGAGGTGACACAATTCTCAACTCAAAGGTCTCACTAGGAGGACAATAGGTTAGTTTTAGCTCAAGTCTTACATCGTTAACCACCTGAGTGCATGTTTTAGGGATAGGAACAATGGTCTAATCTAAAGATTGAGTATTAATTGAACTAGAAGCAGGTAGTTCTTTAGAGGGTTCCTTGGAACAATTTAAGTTCAGAGTGGGAAATATGAAGTGTCCACAAGATAAAGATAGAGACTATTGTATAAAAATCATAAAACAGGATAAAGAGTGTTTAGGAGAGTAATGAGTGAAATAAGGTAGAATAGCTCAAGAGAAGAGGTTGATGGAGCAATGATTATGAAGCAGATGAAGGGAAAGATGAGGTTAGAAATGGTGGCAGAAATGAAAAGTGTTGGAAAAAGATAATGGAGTTATGAAATGATGTGTAGATTCACAGTAGCAAGGGATGTAATAACTAGGGGAAAAGAAGCCACTGAATCAGATGAGGAGTCAGAACGGCGAAAAGTGCTTAGACAAGGTTAAGAGAGAAGAAATCATGAAATCAACATTGTTTTTAGTCAACATTTATTCTTTCTCTTTTAAAGAAATAATTTGTAATCTATGTAACTTTCTCTTTCAATTATGTTATAGACTTTCCTTTTGTATCATATTAATTATTTACTGGTTCATATAGTGATGGATTTTTTTTTACTATCAAATAAGTTTCTTTACTTGATCAAGGGACTCAAGGAAGGCAAAGTATTTTCCAGCTAGAGTAGGTAAGGTTTCATTGTTATTGTCATAACCTAATTATTCTACAATTTTTTGTTCTCTCATGGCCGACTTCTCCTTTTCTCTATGTTTTTTAGGAAATTTCTCTAGTAATTCATATTGAATATGAAAATATAGTTCAATATTATGGCATAAATAAGGTACTATTTTTTTATGATGTATTAATTTTGCATCCTTAATTCAGTTTCATATTTGTATCTACTTATATTAATTGTTTTTCTTATAATGCCTTAGAAATTACATTGTTTCCTAATTGTTATTGGAAATGACTTCATCAATTCATAACATATAAAAGTATGATCTTTAACATTTTTCTTGAATTGGTTTGTGCAGGATGAATCAAATATATATGTTCCTTGATAAGTCAAGGTTCCCTTCTTAATCTCTATCATAAATATCACTTCCTGGATTCCCTTATTTGAGCATGCATAAGACAAATATTCCACAACTAGAAGTGTCTTCATGGTCATGATGTTGTTCACAGGTAATGGGTGATTCACTATAATTTATTGTTCAAATGGTCTTAACAATCTTCTGCATTTAGTTTGTGGTTGAAATTTTTTTTCTTTTTTATTATTTATTCAATGACTTTTCAAAATTTTCATGATTTACTTGCTTTCACTATCTATTATGCCTCATGTTCTAAGTAAAGATCTAAAAGTTAAGTGAATTATAGCAACATTATGCTTAGTACACTTTTCCTTACTAAACTTTCTTAAAATTTAAAGGATATCAAATATGTAAATATTTTAGTTGATTCAAATTGATCTATAAAACTTGTATACTTTAGATTGGTAAAGCTAACATTTCTGTTCATTTTGACCATATCCTTGCTTCTTTGGGGAAGTGTTTGCATTTCTTTTGATTACATTCTTTTCATTTTTAGGCAAACAAATTAAATGATGTTAAATCTTAAGATAGTAAAATTTTGGAGCCCTTAACTATTAACACCAATCTTATCCAATTAATGGTGTTTACTCTAACATCTTCATGTGAGTTACATTACAGTTTAACAACCACAAATTTCTTTCCTTCAAGGAGTATATAGAGCATCTAAGACTTAATTAGACAACATTAGGTCAAATTTATACAAACTGGTTACACCTGAGATCTATTGAAGAACCTAGATCTAATTATGACTTGAAATTTAAATTGCACTAAGCTAAATGTCATTCCATATCCATTTAGAGAAAAGATTATCAAACAAAAGATGGATAAAGGATTCATCATAGCCCATATACAACCGAAAAAGAGTTGAGATATTGGTATCATCTCTAATTCTATCCAATGTTGATAGTCTTTACAGTATTACTAGCCATAAGATAAATGAGACTTATGTAACATTTAAGCTCTCAATGCTCTCTGTTAAGTCAAAATGACTTTACGATTAATAATTTTGATGACGAACAAAAAGCTGACGAATGAAAAGCAGACAAAGCAAAAGCAGACGGAAGCCAAGTAGAAAAATAGACGAATGAAGAACATACGAAAGCTATTTGAAAAGCAGACGCAAGAAAAGCAGACGCAAGAAAGAAGACGCAAGAAAGCAGACGCAAGAAAGCAGACGCAAGAAAACAGACGCATGAAAGCAGATGCAAGAAAGCAGACGCTAGAAAAGCAGACACTAAGAAGTAGACAGAAGCATCAGTTTGAGTCAGTTACAGAACTCAACTGAATAACCATTTCTTTAAAGAATCAAGAAACAATTATCAAGAAGCAGTTGAAGATAAAGACTATAAATAAGAGTCGAAGTCGAAGACTGCTAGAGGACTGAAACCATTACAAGAGCTTAGCAATTATTGCGAGAAATTTTTGTGCAAAAAAATTGAGAGCCATTGCCTTAGTGTAAAGTAAACAAAAAAAGGCTCGAAACACTTTTAGTGATATAGATAGCCTGAAGAGGCTAAGAGTAAAAGAATACTAATTGTATAGAGACCTGAAGAGGCTCAGAGAAAAAGAATACTTGTAAAAGTTTTGAGAGATAGTGAAATCTCAGAAAGACATCTGAGGACTGGACGTAGCCCACGATTTGGGGTGAACCAGTATAAAAATTACTGTGTCGAAATCTCTCAACTCTCTCTCTATCTCTCTCTCTCTCTCTCTCTCTTAATGGTGATTTTCAATATTATTGTTTTTTCACAAGTCTTAGAAAATCTTTTACAAACGTGTTTACATTAGTTCTTTTAAAACGAATAAGTTGTGTTTTTAACACAACTAATTATTTTTTCGAAAAGGGGTTTAAAAGAAAAAGTTTACCACAATTCAACCCCCCTTCTTATGCATCTATATATTGTTATTGAGTATTGTATTAACGTGTGATTCACTTCACATACATTTCAGAATCAAATAGAGAAACCATACTAGCAATGACATCTGGTGCATCCTGATCCTCACGAGCTTTCAGTGCATAAGCTCGAGCCGAATTAGAAGGCATAGCTGGTCGATTAATAGTCTCTGATTGATTACTCTGATTCTGTCTATTCTTCCCAGATCCTCCTTGACCTCTACCACGTCCTCAGTTCCCAGCAGATGCTTGAAAGATCTCTCAACTGGTTTGTGATGTCTGAGCCTGGTTGAGATGACAAATGGCTCTCTTATGTTCAATACTGCCACAGCGAAAACTTGCTCCCGTAGCCCTCTTATAAGCACCCCAATGATGTATAGAACAATCAGGGCACTCTGAGGGTTCAAAACCTCAACCTCCTGATGACCCCCTACCAGAAACAGCCGAAGAGGGAAAGTTTTGTCACCTTCCCCAAGTCACAGATCTCTAAGTATTTTCCGATGCAGAAGTAGTACGTTCTCGACTCCTTTTCCCCGAGGACTGGCCTCCTCTAGCGAAGCCCCTTCTCTGACTCCTTTCTCTCCTAACCATCTCTTGTCTCTCTATTTTCATAGCAACCTGTGCCAGTTGATGGTATGTTACTTGCTGCAACATAGTAATTACTGCCAGATGCTCCTTGACGGAATCATACAATCCATCCTCAAATTGGTGACATCGGAACTCCTCAGTAAGCACAAATTTAGGGGCATACTTACTGAGTAGGTTGAACTCCCGATCATACTCAACAACTGATAAGTTTCTCTGCTTCAAGTTCAGAAATTGCTTCCATTTATCCTTTCTGTACACCTCTGCCACACACTTAGCTTTAAATTCTTGAGCAAAGTAATCCCAGGTCAGAGGTACTAGCAGCTGAGGACTTCTTAGAACGAACTTCCACCATTCATAAGCTGCTCCCTACAGAAGGGAGACAGTACAGTGCACCATTTGCTCTGCTGGACAATTAATCTCATCCAATACCCTCTTCACCTTCTCAATCCATAATTTCGCTCTTTCTAATTCCTCCAAAGATGTCCCAGTAAATTCCTCTACTCCATACTTCCACAGCTGATCAATTGGAGCCTTAGAAGCTGTCATCTGATGTAATAATGTCATCATATCCTGGGACAACTTAATCATACCCTCTCGCTGAGTTGAAGGAGGAGGTGGCATCCCAGCTTCTCCTCGATTGACCCTAGAGGGTCGAGATATTGCCGGATGAGTTTGCTTCGACTAATTGCTCTCAGCAACTTTGTCAACAGAATCGCGGGATCCGACCATTGTAATTCTATAGACAAAATATGGGACACCGCATTAGGCCAAAACACAACTTGTACATTCAATAGAAGCAATAATTAAGCGTTGGTTAAACCAGAATCGCCTAAATTATGCTCTGATACCAAAAAGATGTGACACCCTAATACCCCCTGGGAGTATATGTGGATGCCACACAAGACAATACAAACAAACCAAAACATTTCACGAAAGCATAGCATTCAAAAATAAACATTTCCAAAAACATACGAAACATTTCACATATGCATTGTCAGAATCTCAAACATACATATAATACATATCATAATTTCAGAAACAAGCCTGAATTAAGGTTATTAGAAAACTTCGAACAAAAATCCAAAGTTATATACAAGCCCAAAACAAACTTAACAAAATACATTTTTGAGCAATATAAAACTCAGACTCCTTTGGCCAATGCAATTGACTTATCCCATTCCTTAAGTCCTTCTCTCTGAACATACACAAGGCAAATCCACCGTGCTAAGCATATAGCTTAGTGAGTAATAACTAATCTATAAATAAACTGACAAATCATCACACTGAATCATGTAACAGCATCAACATGCATTCAAAGATTTCTTTAACAGTAAGTCGGGCATAAAGCATTTCAAAACAGAGTTATAAAAATAACGAAACTGCATAATGTAGGAAAATCCCGGTGTGTGCATCACATACACACGGTGCGGAAAACAAAAATTCTTGTTCCGGGACCTTCCCGAAAGCCAGGATCTATGTGTCTATATAACGAGGTATCAGAATTCTCAAACCATAACGATCAAAGGAGACCGTCTCTAACGGTATCCACGCAGAGGTCGGAGAACCTAAC